>VXBB01016994.1:207795-224485 GCA_013399915.1 Illadopsis cleaveri | reverse complement strand
GCCCGGCCAAGGTCACCCGCGCCCCGGGCGCCACGTGCGGGCCGCGCCGCCAGCCCCGCCCCGGCGCGGGCCAATGGGAGGCGGGGAGGGGGCAGAGCGCGGCGCTGATTGACTCAGACACTTCCCGAGCTTATGCCCCACCGCCNCCCTTCAAAGGTTGACAGGATGGACTGGCGAAACTTCTCCTTGAAATCCGGCCCCACAAAGACGTACAGGATGGGGTTGATGCAGCTGTTGAAGAAAGCAAGGCTGGAAACCAAGGGAATCCCTATGTAAAGGGCCAGTTTCATCTCATGACTGGAAGAGTTTTTGGATATTTCCAGCAAGGAGAAGACGTGATAAGGGAAATAACAGAGGAAAAACGAGACTGTGACAGTAATGATGATTCTGTAGGGCTTTGCAGAGTTGGCCAACTGCCTTCTTTTCAGCTTGACGGCTACGACACTGTAGCAGATGAGAATCACCATGAAGGGGATGAGGAACCCACATAAGAACCGCGTGATGATCATGGCTTTGTGCCGCATCCTCCACAGCCTGCGCGTTGCCTCGGACGTGTAGTCATCGGACAGCGCAAAATTATTGTAACAGCTGGTGACGTTCCTGGAACTGGCCACAGTGTCCCGAAAGACGAGGTACGGGGAGCTGAGCAGGACAGCCAGGACCCACGTCCCCAGCGCGACCCTGGCCGCCAGCTCCGGGCTCCTGCGGTTGTGAGACCAGACGGGAAAGGCCACAGAAACACAGCGGTCAATGCTGATGACCGTCAGGAGGAAGACGCTGGCAAACATGTTGAGGAAGGCGATGGTGCTGTTCAGCTTGCACAGGAGCTTCCCAAACGGCCAGTGGAAGCCCAGGGCGGTGTAGGCGATGCTGAGGGGCAGGAAGAAGGTAAAGATGAAGTCAGCTATGGCCAGGTTGAGGAACCAGATGGAATTCACCGTCTTCTTCATCTTGAAGCCTGCAATCCAAATGACGAGGCCGTTCCCTGTCACCCCCAGCAGACAGGCAATGCTGTACACCACCATGGAGAGGATATGCATGGTCTTCTGGAGGCCGGAGTAGTAGTCATGGTCAGTGGCGTTCTCAGGCTGCTCTGTGGGGCAGCTGGCAGAGAAGGGGGAAGGGGAGGAAGAGGTGCTGTCCATCACTAGTAAGCCAAGACCTGAAATCACAACAGAGCTCTTATCTGTAGCTCAAGAGAGTTGAAGATTTTTGCCAGCAACTGTGCACAAAATGTGTGTGAAAAGCTAGATTAGATAAATGAATTTATAATTAATATTAAGTCCTTCTCTGTAGCATGTGCAGCACCTCACAGAAACCACCTCGACCAGAGAAAGCAACCCCAGGTTTGCTGCTGGAGTCAGTGTGTCAGAACAACACCCTCATCAAAAACCCACAGCAGCAATCCAGCATGGGCCAGCAGCAAAACCAGGGAAACCCAGATCCCCCCACTGTGAGGAGTCCTCTTTGGATGACCAGTAACAAATTATGACAGCAAAAACTATCTAGACTGGTAACAATGATGTTAACAGACTATTTCTTCACCAAGCCCCTGCCAGGGAAGTGCAGACCAACACCTGAGCTGTATCCAAATGTAACCATAGCCCCTTTACCCACCCACTACCCTCTAGCGAGCCCACCCTCATCTCTCTCCTGTTCATCCTGGCACTTGCCTTGGCAGATTCTGGCAGAACTCACTCAGCTGTTCCTTGGCTGCTCTGCCCACAGCGGGTGGTCTCACCCTCCTGACTGACTCCCCTTCTGCTGCTCCTCTCCAGGGTGATTCACACTGCCTCGCCCCATTTTCCCATGGCTTGGGATCACGAGGAATTTAGTAGGATCACTTATTCCCTAATCTTCTTCCTCAATTAGTGGTGTGTTGATTTAACCCCTGAAGCCCCAGAGGGTGCACGTTCCCTGGGGCCGGTTGGCCAAGCCCACCCACTAACTCGGATTTGATGAATGAAGAAAACACGGCCCCTCTCCTGCGTGCGCCATTCATCCCCCGGCAGCTCTCCCTTCTGAGCACCCAGAAATCCCTCCGGGCACCGGGTGCCCTGCCGCGAGCGGAGACCAGGCCAGCTCTGCTCCCCACAACTGCGGCAACCTGCCCAACCTGTGCCAGGGCCTGGCACACCAGCTGTCCTGGACACATGGTCTTAGCTAGGGGGGTTTGGGGGTGCCTGGAAATGCTCGCTGTCCGGTGCACGGTGTTGGGATGTCCCTTCCTTTGGCTCACGGGGGAAGTCGCGGGACCGTGGGAACACTGCAGAGCTNCGGGGCCCGATCGGGGCGTGCGGCGTGGGGAGAGCAGGGCTAGGGCACGATAGTGGCCAGGCAGCGTCGGTCCCCGCCACCCGGGGCAGGGCGGAGGGGCGCGCCACTAGGCTCTCGGGATGTGGGAGGTGATGGAGTCGGGATACAGGGGGTGCGGAACTAGGTGGAGATAGAGCTTCGGGGATGGGGCTCTCCAGGTGAGGTGCCAAGTGTCCACCATCAGAGGGGACATGGTGGGGGCTCTCATCCTGATTGGGAATGGCAGCTCTGAGCCAGAACAGTGAGTGTCAGTGCTGCAGCAACCTGTGCTGCAGGGACATGCAGGACCCAGGCATCCTGCCCAGAGCCAGAGCACTTCCCCTCGCAGAGCCCAGCCTCTGTGACAATGAGAATTCCCACCCTGCCAGTGAGGCCTGGGCTTGAGCCAGAGCACGGCTGAACATCCCTGCCCAGCATGAGGGTGGCGTGAGGGTGGCGTGAATGTGGCGTGAATGGACTTCGGCAACTTGGCACAAGGAAACCATGTGGGATTGCTTAATAACCTGCTCACGGACCTTCACCCGTCCTTGCGGGGTTAATGAGTAAAAAGATGCATTGTTTTCTGCCAAGGCAGCAGCTGGGCTGTTACTCCTTCCCCAAGAGCAGCAGTGGGCCAGAGGGCTCCTGCTAGGCCTGGGCATCACCCATGCCATGGAACCAAGCAGAGGCACAGCTGCTGCCTCTCAGAGCCTCTCAGCTCCACAAGATGCTTCAGTCAGGGTTTGGGGAGGACTCTGACCTGCTGGAGTTTTGCTCAAGGGAAAGCAGCCAAGAGGTTTAAGCGTGGTGGGCATCACAGCATGAGTAAAATCGAGATCTGTGGGTGTGAGCACTTCACTGCCCTTGAAATTAAACATCAGGCACTGCCAAGCTGGGCATAGGGAGCTCAGGAAGGGGTGGTGATGGGAGAGTATCAGACATTATCAAAGCACTGCAATTAACAAAACAATCTTTAATCAGCAGGGGAAGCCTGAGAGTTGTGTATGTTTTCCTCACCCAACAGCCCATGGCTGTTCTCAGGGAATACATGGGATGGCAGCAGGCAGCACACAGGGAGATGTAGAGGCACGCAGCCCTGCTGCCATCCCACAGACTCCCTGCTCCCCTGGCAGGTGACTCGGACCCAGCAGCAGCACCATGGCAAGCTCAACACAGGGCCTCCCCAGCGCTGAGCTCTGGGCCTCCCATAACAAGATGGTGGTGGAGCCACTGGACACCAATGACCCGGAGGTGAGAGCCCCTTCCTGGCTCCTGCCCAGCTGCTTCATTCATCCCCCAGCCAGCTGTGGGGATGTTGACCTTGTTGAGCCAGGGACATGGCAGGGTCCAAGGCTGAGCTGCTGGAACCCGTCCATCCTCTGTGCCCTCTCTGTGACTGGTTGGGATCAGCTGCACCAAGAAGGGATCGTGTCTCCGTTCTCCAGCACCTTTCCAAGCCCCTCTCCAAGTCCTGTCCCTGTGGTGGAGCATCCACAGGTCCGTGCAGAGCCAGCATGGGTGAAGCCATTTCTCTCCTCTCCCAAAGGTACACAGCATCATCAAGAAGGAGAAGCAGCGGCAGAGGTTGGGGCTGGAGTTAATTGCATCGGAGAACTTTGCAAGCCGAGCAGTCCTGGAGGCCCTGGGATCCTGCATGAACAACAAATACTCCGAGGGTTACCCAGGACAGAGGTATGGGGCTGGGGCCAAGGCCCACCAACCCAAACCCTCACAGGGTGGGAGAGGAACCCCCCATCCTGCCAGGCCTCACCTCAGGGAAGGAAGCAATGTCCTTATGCTGGCAGTCAGGCTCTTCCAGGACAGGCTCTGACCTTCTCAGCCTCTGTCCTTGGCCACACACAGGACAGTCTCAGTAGGGTCATGTCTGCTGTGGCTGCACAAACAGGGCATCACCCCAGTTTCTCCCCAGCTTGATCACAGGGACTGTTCTGAGTGATGAGTTTGGTGTTACCCCCTGCCCTGTCCTTTACTGCAGGTACTACGGTGGGACAGAGTTTGTGGATGAGCTGGAAAGGCTGTGCCAGAAGCGAGCCCTGCAGGCCTACCGGCTCGACCCCCAGAAGTGGGGGGTCAATGTCCAGCCCTACTCAGGTACTGGGGTGTTCAGGAGAGCCAGGACAGTTGCCCAGGCCTCTGTGTGCCCCAGCAATCATAACCAGCCCAGTGTGCTCTTGCTGCAGGGTCACCCGCAAACTTTGCGGTGTACACGGCCCTGGTGGAGCCCCACGGCAGGATCATGGGGCTGGACCTGCCCGATGGTGGCCACCTCACCCACGGGTTCATGACAGACAAGAAGAAGATCTCTGCCACCTCTGTCTTCTTCGAGTCCATGCCCTACAAGGTACAGAGAGCTGCTCCAGCCAGAGCCAGGATGTAGTTATCATAAGTGTTGTTGCCTCTTAAAGTTCAAAGTACCAGCATCAGGCTGCCAGCACCCCCTCTCTGGCACTGCAGCTGACGTTCACCACAGCGAGGTGACTGAACCCTCCTCTTGCTCTCCCAGGTTAACCCCAAGACCGGTTACATCGACTATGACAAGCTGGAGGAGAACGCCCGGCTCTTCCACCCCAAGCTGATCATAGCAGGTAAGGATCACACCTGTACCCACCTCCCTGGTGGCACAGCCTGGGTGGGGGTGGCTCCCTGAAGCCAGCAGCACCCCCATAAACCCATGGATGCTGCAGTGCCAGGAGGAAACCTCCAACACAGCCACCCTGGAAGGAGCTTGGGCTGTCCGCACTGCACGTCTGCTCCTGTCCCCTCCTCACCGCCTGTCCCCGCAGGTGTCAGCTGCTACTCGCGGAACCTGGACTACGCCCGCATGCGGAAGATCGCCGACGACAACGGGGCTTATCTCATGGCCGACATGGCCCACATCAGCGGGCTGGTGGCTGCCGGCGTGGTGCCCTCGCCCTTCGACCACTGCGACATCGTCTCCACCACCACCCACAAGACCCTGCGGGGCTGCAGGGCCGGCATGATCTTCTACCGCAAAGGTGCCCGAACTGGCCAGGATGCCGGGAGAAACGCTGCAAGTTAACACTCCTTCCTGCTCTAACTGGGAAGGAGGGAGGCCAGGAAGATTCTGGGAGCATTTGGGGAGCTTCCCTGGGCTAACCCTGGCTCAGATTTGAAGAGGAACAAGCACTATGCCTGCTCTGAGTGGCCAGGGGGTGAAAGCAGCTCGTGGGAGAAGGGTGGCTGTGCTGCTTTGTGACCGTGTCCTCTCTGTCTTGCAGACACCCGCAGTGTGGACCCCAAGACAGGCAAGGAGACCCTCTACAACCTGGAGAGCCTCATCAACCAGGCAGTGTTCCCAGGGCTGCAGGGAGGCCCACACAACCATGCCATTGCAGGTATGCAGCCAGGCTGGCTGCCAGCTCCAGCATGGCAGAGGGAGTTGGCAAAGGTGTCCTGGCAGGGCTCTGACCCCTAGCAGCAGCATGGGAGGCTCCAGCTGCCTGGAGCTGCCTGCTCACAGCCTGGGGACACTGTGGCAAAAGGCAGCTGGTTTATCCAGCATTGCCACATTGTCCTACCCTGTGTTTTGGCTTACGGTGATGCCACCAGCCTGGTTAGGGGAAAGGAAGGATCAGTCCATTTGTTTGTTCAGCTCCAGTATGGCTTCTGCTGGCAGTCCATTGCTGGTGGGAGCCCCCCAAAACTGACCCTGGCCTGCCTCTCTCCGTAGGGATCGCTGTGGCACTGCATCAGGCCATGACACCCGAGTTCAAGGCTTACCAGCAGCAGGTGGTGGCCAACTGCAAGGCACTCTCATCAGCACTGATGGAGATGGGCTACGACATCGTCACCGGTGAGGACACGTCTTGGCAGTGGGATGGGGCTGACCCTGGCAGCACTTAATGGACACCATGGGCAGGGTTCTGTTGCTGCAATTCCTCACCCCTTGTTAAATCTCAAGTCTTCTTCTGCTGAAGTTTCCTTGTGGGAGCAGCATTTCCCCAAGCCCACATGCCCACCACGCCCCTCTCTTTGCAGGGGGCTCTGACAACCACCTGATCCTCGTGGACCTGCGCAGCAAAGGCACAGATGGCGGCCGGGCCGAGCGGGTGCTGGAGCTCTGCTCCATCGCTTGCAACAAGAACACGTGCCCTGGTGAGGGATCCCACAAGCTCTGCCAGCTCCTGGTCCTCTCCAGGAGCCTGAAATCCCACAGAGGGTGGTTTCGGTGCCAGGTTTGGTGACGTGTGCCTCGTTGTGGTGCAGGTGATGTCAGTGCCCTGCGCCCCAGCGGGCTCCGGTTCGGGACGCCGGCTCTCACCTCGCGCGGCTTCCGGCAGGACGATTTCCGCAAGGTGGCCCAGTACATCCACAGAGGTGAGTCTGTGGGGCTGGGCCTCAGCTCCAGCCCCAGCCTGGGCCAGGGCAGCTCCCCCGGCTGAGCCACGCTGGAGCCATCCCCACAGCTGGCAAGGGAGCACACCCACAAATGAGGAATAACCACATCTGGATGTGGGGGAGGACATCTGGCCACAGCTGGGACCAGCCAAACTCTCCCCACTGCTCTAACCCTAACCCTGTCCCTCTCACAGTTTTCTCCCAGTTGTCCTCAGGAGTTCCAACTTGTTTCCCAGGGTGGCAAGTCCCTCAGATGGGAAGAGGGGAGGGAGCAGGGCTGTGTCCCAGGGAGCAGCAGGGCTGGGAGAGCTGTGGGATGCAGCAGCTGCAAGGGCTGACCAAGACATCTCCCATCCTGGCAGGGGTCGAGCTGGCTCTGCATGTGCAGAAGGACATGAGCCCCAAGGCCACACTGAAGGAATTCAAGGACAAATTGGAAGACCCAAAATACCGTGGGGAGCTGAAGGCACTGAAGGAAGAGGTAGAAGCCTTCGCAGCCACGTTCCCGCTCCCAGGGCTGCCTGTCCTGTAAGGGGACACTGCCATCCCTGCTCCCAGAGCCATGGGAGTACCCAGGATTGTGGCACGCTCACAATCCCCAGCCTGAGACTAACACCCCAGTGCCTCTTCCCAGCACTTCCCTGTGGAACTGCAGCAGCAGCTCTTCCTTTAGCTCTTACTCCCCTTTCCCCTCCCACGTGGGGCACAGGGACCCCATGAGTACAACCCCCAAAGGGACACCAATCTTTCACCACTGTGTCAGCACTGTGACCAAGCACCAGGCCACCCTCACCTCATGGCCAGGTGCCATCCAGCTCCTGCTGGCTGTGGAGCAGCAGATGAGATTTAGGCTGCTCTGTCCACATTCCCTGGACACCCTACCCATGGCAGTGTGAGGGATGGGGCTCCAGCTGCACAAAAAACCTCACAGCCACTAAAAGTCCTCCTGGTTTCAGCCTTGAGGATTCTCCTTCATCCTATGTGCCTTGCTATCTCCACAGGCTATGACAAGGCCAAGTCTTGTCCTGAACATCCCTCCTGGGATCACCATCCCATCCTAACCAGATCCTCCAGTATTTTCTCAGACCCCTTGGCACAAAGGTTAGGTTGAACCATTTTTTAATAAGCACAGTAAAATTAAGAATTTAACCACGATGTATGACAAGAATTATAAGCTTTAAAAAAATACAACCAATTTTTTTTTTTTTTTTTTTTTTGTATTTCAAAAATATCTGAACCCAAATAAATATTTTTTTTAAAAGTACATTTCTCAGACTAGTCATTTGGTGTTAACATCTGTTGAACTCTTGTGCAGTAACACTTACAGCACGACACTAAGACATGCTTCTTGGATTTCTCCCGGTCACACTCGCCCTAACTATTGACGCAAGCATTCGGCACACACAGGCACACACACGGAACTCAACATGCAGGAATAGGATACAGTGCTTTTAAAATAAAATGAGAATTCATCACAGCCTCCTGGCAGCCCTCAGAGGCAGCTCCGAGCCCAGCCCCATCCCCATGCCAGCAGCCGTGCTGCCGGCAGGACCAGGTACCCTGTTTCTGCCTTCCAGTTCAATCTATCTCGGGGAGCAGTGGGTGGGGGGTTTGTGACCCCTCCAACATTGGGGTGCAGTTTGGTGCTCTGACATTGTGCTCTGGGGCAGGTGTTCTACTGCAGCCTGGGCAGCTCCCTGAATTCCCTCAGACCCTGTTACAGGAGCCTTCTCACTGTGCTGCTACAAGCCCCGAGTCGTGCCCAGCTCCCGGAATCTGCAGCGTGGGCTGGCCCCCACCACCAGACTAGGGGGCTCAGAACCCTCAGGCTCAATTAAACCCAAAGAACTGGCCTGGGGGCACAGAGCCATCAGCTCCCACCCCTGGAGTGCCTCTTCCACCCTCCCACCACGGTGAATATTGCTAGAGTATAGGCAGCTCCTCCCTGCCGAAGCAAGGGAGCTGTGGAGCTGCTCAGAAGTGATTGCTATCAGATGAAAGGAAATCTGAGCACTGTTCTCTGAGAAATGAAACCTTTGTAGGGTTAAGATCACCTACAGCTATGGCTGACCCTCCTGGGGTGGGAGCTGGAAGCAGCAGGTTAGTGAGCGCAGAGCAGGGGCTGGGAAGAGCAGGAGTGGGAAACGGGAGCCCTCCCTCCTGGCCGGGGGAAGCTTCTGCTCTGATGAATTCTCGGGCAGGTCCAACACCTCCTCCTCCCTGCAGGAGGAGGGAGCCAGCGTGGCCGTGCGGGAGCGGGGACATGCTGGGCTGGCAGCACTTACAAAAGCAGGGGACGGCCATGCAGGGCACCGCCGGCTCTGGCAGCTGAAAGGCTGGTGAGGGTGGCACTGCCACTGCCAGGAACCCGCCCTGCTCCTGGTGGAACGATGGCTCAGGCAAGACGACGACACACGTGCCAGAACTCGTGGCGGGAACTATCAGTGCAAAGGTTGTGTGGCTTGTTGTTAGTCTGTGAATATCAGAAATTGGTGAGGTACCACACCAGAGACAGGGAAAAGTCCTAAAGTGCCAATACAGGGATCTGTGCTGTACAGGAGCAGAAGAACAGAGACAGAGGAAAGAGGAATTCAGCTCCCAAACACCAGCTGTGCTCGGAATCCCCCCAGTTTCTGCCACCATGAGCAGAGAGGGCTCCAGATGCACTGAGGTGCCACAGCCCGGTGTTAACTCCTCCTTTCCAGTCCAAGTTCAGAGGTTACACTGCTGAGAGGAGGACAAGCACTCCAGGGTGTGTTTCTCCACAGCTCCCAGTTGCAGATAATCCCAGAGCTCCCGTTGGGAACCAGGAATCGAGTGATGTTCCAGCCAAGCCCCCGGGGCTTCCTCCCCAGTCAGAGCTGCTTTGTGGCAGAGAGGTGAAGCAGGTCAGACAGGTGGTAGTGCAAGTATTGCTCAACACAGCCTTGAATATCAGATACTACAGGTTAGACAGAGGGAGCAAGAAGTGAGTTATTTATCAATTTATGAGCACAGCTGAACACTGCAGGTCGACACCACTGTGACTAAGATGAGCCACCACGAATCATCTCTCCCACTCCATGCTGGAAGAAGACGTGAGTGAGTCAGCAGGAAAAAAGTCTGTCCCTCCCTCCCTCCTTAAACCCAAACAGCACTAGATAGTTTTTCAGCAGGAAACAAGCTCCTGTTTTGAGCACTGCTCCAGAGCAGGATGCTGGGAGCTTTCATCTGCCTGGTGTCACCTGCATTACTCATCTACCGAGATGCCTCTTCCCCCAGGGAATCTCACCTCAGCTTTAGTGTGGAAGTTTGAGTGTGCATGAATCCATCAGGGGGCACCTTGAGTCACCTCAGGAAGCAGCCAGTTTGATGGACACAGAGGCTTTTCACCAGCAGACTCAGTTCACATGAGACAGGAGGGCACAGGTAGGACAGGAAAAGGCTTTGAACATGCTAAAAAGGTGAGCAGCCCCAGAGAGACACTGCTCACCTTCAGCAAAGGCCACACCACACTGCTTCCAACCACAACCTCAAAACACCATCACAAGCAACCCTTGACCCAGGAAATCCCTCTGGAGTGTACCACAAGGCCAGCTTGGCTGAGCCACCACAAACAGCAATAACCTTAAAAACAGCCTTTCTGCTCTGTTGGTTTATACCCCAGAGAACCCTTTCCAGGGGAGAGGAGGAGGTGGCACGATCCTGAGGCACAGATGTTGCTGCAAAATGACAGCCTCCCCAAGGAGCCTCCCTGCCTCCAGGACACGGTTTTGGAGGAGTGCAGGTCTACAGCAAGTCTCAGTGGAGTCTAAGCCATGCTGGGGAACCCCAGGCTGTACACAGGAACTTCCCAGGCTCAGAAAGAAGATCACATTCATCTCCAAAGCTGCCTCACATTATCACCATAAACAGAAGTTAAAAACAAAACAAAAAAAAGAACAGATCAGCTCTTGTACGATCTCATCTGTTCTCACCCCATAATAATCATTAAAAAAAGGATTAAAATCAAGATTAGCTTTCCTAGCAAGACTTTTCTTACTTAGAAGCACCTTGGGAGCTGCTACTGCCACATGGCACTGGACAGAGCAGCCTGGGCCCAGCATCACCCACGAGACTCCAGAGGGAAGCACTGCACCCAGGCACAAAGCTTTCAGCCCTGACAGGAACGATCTGGGAGTGTCACCACGTGGGTGGTACATCCTTTATGGCACAGAAGCTTTAAAAGGAAAAGTTCTCAGTACCCAGGCTCAGAGAGCAGCAGCTCTGCCCCATCCAGAGCCACCTAGGAGCCCCAGGAGAGGTAGTCAGGACATGACAACCACTCAGCCAGGAGCAGCACACAGCAATGCCAGCCCTGCTTTACCACAAACGCCAACTCCTCAACAAAAAAAAATAAAATAAACTATTATGGATAGAACATAAAATCCAGTACATTCATCCCCGATCTCTCCTGAGCACTTGTACCTCACCAGCCAAGCAGCCTGTGGTAACTGCTGTCTCACAGCATGGCTCCAGCTGAATCACATAGTTTGCTCATCACAAAAAGCACCTAAAAAGAGGGTCCTCACCCTCCTTCAGTTCCCTTCTGTCTTTAAAAAGCCACCCCTGACCTCATACGCTCTGAGGATTCCCAGTCTCCCTCCAGCCTGCTCGGAGGCCACCCAGCAAATCGGACGTGACAAATGAACAAGGCACAGTGCTCTACATTCACAGCGGCCGGCGCCTCGGGGCTCGCCAGCGCCAGGGACTGCTTCCACCTTCCTGATTTTAACAAAGCTGGGAGAAACTGGGAAACCCTGTCTGCAGAGAAGCACGTGTGCATCCACTGTGCTCCCACTCACCCAGGATAACCTATCCTGGGAAGTGCCCAGAAACTCAGAAAGTGCAGGAAGGGACAGCATCCACTGTTGCTGTGCACAGAGCTGTGAGCTGCTGCTCTGCCAGGGGGCTCTGAGCTACACTCAAATGACAGACACATCAGTGGATACAAAACTTCACACAGCCTTTACACCTCTGGTCACAGCCCTGGCTCTGTGGAAGGGACTGACAGCACTCAGGGTTCTGGCAGAAGCATGCAGGACCCTGTGCTATATGGGGGGGCTGCACACTAGCCAGTATTGATCCCCAAGATAGCCCACCTCCCCTTATGCCATACCCCCCTGGGATGCTGCCGTGATCCACTTTACCAGTGCCCCTTCTAACATTTACAGAGTGCCTGATGGTTTATGTGATGGAACATCTACACTTCTGGCTACAGGGAACACCCAGAAATCCTAATGACCCAGATTTCTGAGGAGCAGAGACACCAACACCTCGGCCCCTTCCCGATGTGCGAGAGCTACTGCAGGCAGCGGCAATGTCAAGCATGGATGAGCTCTGTCAGACCCCGAGCACGCGGGCACACAGCCTGTGCAAGGTTAGATTTTGTACAAAAAGCTGGGAACATAGTCAAATCTGAGCAGGGGGTTCCCCCCCTGCCCCGGTTCCTGAATGTAGTGCAGCTTCAGCAGCTCAGCCAAGTACTGCACGATTTTGATATCTTCATTGGCGAGGCCCAGCTGAAGCTTTAGGAAGTTCATCCTGCGGCTCACGACGGATTCCTCCGGTTCCCTTTCACTGATGGGAAGGTGCAAGTGATGGCAGAAGGTGAAGAGGAAGGCCTTAGAACACAGCTGGGTGAGGATGCTCTGGACGTGCATGTAGTAGGTGCTGCCACGCTTGATCTGCGTGCGGTGGTCGGCCAGCCGGGCCACCACGGTGCCCTTGTAGAGGGGGCAGCGCAGGGTCTTGCTGTCGGCGTCCAGGATGCTCAGGTAGCGGCTGTATCGGCTCAGGGCGTGCAGCACGTTCACCCCGGCAGGGGACACGGCCCTGCAACAGCAAGAGACAGGTCACAGCTGGAGGGCAGACATAATTAGGCAGCAGGATGTGTCCGTGGCGCCCTTTTTCCCGTGTGGTTTCCCTCTGGCTGAGGAGTTGGTGCAAGATCTCTGTGGGGGAATAAAGCCTAGTGGGGGACAAATAGACTCTCCAGCCTGCCAGATCCCAAAGAAACCCCGATTCCTTGGATGCCTACATGCCCTGATCTGTACTGTGCATGCTACAGCATAAACCACCACCCTTCAGGTCAGCTTCCTCCCTCAATGACTTGGAGAGGGAGTGATAGGACATCTCTGGTCAACAGACATCTCTTACAGCAGCTGGAGGCCTCTCGATGTGACTCAAAAACCCAAACCAGTCCCCCCTCTCCAACAGCTCCACGTTCCCCCCAGATCGCTTTGGGAGGGAGCTGCTCTGAGGTGGTCAAAGCCTCGAGTGGAGCAGAACCTTCTGAATGTGCTAAAAGAGAGAACCATCCCATCCTTCCTTAATCCACAACATCCCGCGGCTGAACCTGGCTATTTGTCACTCAAGTGCAAACCCACAGCATGCTCACAAGCACACAATTACCCACCAAGCTTAACCTAATGTTATTGAAATGCAAATTACAAGCCTACGCAAACCCTTCAACTCCTCCATTCTTTGTGGTGACAGTTGCTCGGCTGAGACAGAGCTCCCAGCCTCAAACTGGGCGCTCCAACTGGTGTAGGGGCTGCCCCTGTGCCCAGACAGCACCTGGCCTTAGGAGACACAAGAGTCTTCCTGGAATAAATAGTTCAGCCTCTAAATTCCTTCCCAGAGCCCTCCTACAAATGGTTTGTGGAGAGCACCCACATTAAACTGAACACTTAATTAACATTCCACGGAGGAGAGCTGAAATGACTGACACATGTTACAGGCAACTCTTAAATAAAGATTTCTGTTTATAAAAATTGCATCTAACCACAAACATTGAGCAACGAGTAAACACTTGGGGTTTTTAAAAACCTCCCTGACAGACAGAGAGCTTGTGAGCAGCTGTTGGCAGAGCTGTCATCCTGCCTCACAAGCACAGAAATGAGAGCAAACTCACAGTTTTGGATAATTTCCACATCCACATCCCCCAGCAATACAATACTCTGCAGCTCAGAAAGCAGGTTTCTGTGTTTTAATTTTCCTGCTGTTTACAAACACTCCTGCAGGAGCTGTTCCAGCCCAGTTCTGAGCACTGTCTGCCACTCTGATTCATGTTTTCCACACTAGTGACAGCAATGGCCATTCCCTGCCTTACCTGCACCCAAAGCACAGAACACATCCTGGAACACACAAAAAAAATCCTTTCACAACATCAACAAGGGCAGGGCCCTTGAGCTGAGCAAACACTCTTTGCTAATATGAGCTGTGAAGCCACAGTTCAGGAATGGGTGTTGGGAAGGGGCACTTGTTTTCAGGACAGTTCTCACCCTAAGCAGAGGTTTCCTACAATCCCAACACTGCTCCTGCACAGCTCCAGGGGCCTTTCTTCCTCACCAGCACAGACTGAGGTGCTGCACTCCAATTCTGACCTACAGATCTCATCACCTCTTCAATAGTCTCCACAAGAAAAAACTCTCCCCTCCAGCACAGCACCATTTACCCTAAAATTCTAGCTAGAAATCCGAGAAGAGTTCCAGTAGGAGATGGCAAAGCAGAGCACACAAGGCACTTCAGGAACACTTGTATCAGATCCTCCAGGAACCCAGCAGAACTCAGATGTTTGTTCTCTGCTTTGCCAGGCAAAAACCTCCTGGCCAAGTAACTCACCTGAGGCAGGCAGCAAGTGCCCAGCAGATATTTTAAACATTAACTCTCAAGTGAGGCTGGATGCAAAGAGACAAGTTTACTCCTTCTCCAAAATAAATCCCACCAGCAGAAAGTTGTGGCAGCTATGTTGGTAATTCAGACCTCCCTTGCACACCCGTTGCCCTCTGAGATGGAAGCTCTTACCACATGCCTCAACCCTATTAAAGCAAACAGATCCTTGCATTTACCTCTGCAGTCCAATCAACTTCCACTTCTGGAAATCCACCAGGTGCAGCGCGGAGGTGACCCAGTGCTTCACGGGCTTGGTGTAGGTGCCGCAGTTGGGCACGAAGATGGAGAGCGCCGTCACCAGCTTCTTGACCATGGCCTCGTCCTCCCCCAGCACCACCAGGGTCCTCCCGCTGAGCAGGGAGTAGATGGCGGGGTGGGCGAAGGGGTACTGGCGGATGAAGCGCAGGGCGTTCTGCCCTGCCCTCTTCCTGTGCCTGTCCCCGGCCGCGCTGCCCAGGTGGGCGGGAGACGGGGTCCTGTCGGAGCACGTGGAGGCAGCGCTGCTGATGTAGCTCGTGGAGTCCGAGCACTCGTCCAGGCTGCTCTTACTCACCTCCCTGCTGCCCGACAGGTAGCGAGAGTCGAGCTCGTAGGGCAGCAGCCCCCCCGAGAGGCCGTCGTGGGAGGGGAAGCCCCCGCGCAGCCCCTGCTCGGCCGGCCGGTACGGCCGCGGTGGGATCCGCACCACCCCGTCCTCCTCGCACGGCTTCTGTCCCAGCTCGGGCAGGGGCTCCAGGAAGTTGGGACTCTCCTTGCCGATACAACAGGCAGCATCCACCTGCACTAAGCTTTCCTGCTTCGAGACATGGTCCTGCCCATCATCGATGCCCGAGTTCGCTCTGGGGGTGAAGCGAAGGCCTCCCTCGTCGTCATCCGCGTAGGGCTCCTCGTTAATGGCACTTGGGTAGCTCGCTTTGAAATCCTCTGGGATGAGGGACTCGGAGGGACACGTGCTGAGCACCTCGATGCTGTCCTCGCTGACCGTGCGCCGGCTGCCCACCTTGCTGCGGCCCGCCTGGGGGCTGGGCATGACGGGCAGGCTGGCCTGGCTCTCCGATTTTGTCAGCCCAGACCCCGACTTCTCCGTGCCCAGCACCTCGATGCTCTCCCCGCTGCTGATGCTGCCTTTGATATCTGCATCCAGGTAGTCCAGGTTCTCCTGGTGCTCAGACATCACGGACTCGGACATTTTGGCTTCTTCAGAGTCCTCCATTTCCTGCTCCATCTTGATGGGCACGCACTCCACGCTGGACTTGTAGGAGCCTAGGCTGATAACCACTTTAGGAGCAAGGGACTCTTCCAAGCACTGTTCATCTATAGCATCTTGGCCAAGCCCCTGGCAGCCTCTGTACTGTTTTTCAGGAGGTTTTTCATCCAGGAAAGACACATCCTCAAAGAGGAAGTTGGTGACACTCTGCTGCTTAAGGAGAGCCCGGCTGATCTGCTCTGTCAGGAGGTAACACACATCACCTCGAAAAGTCCTCTCAATATGGTGCAACTGGTCAAGGGTCTGGGTGAAAAAATAAACATCACAGAGTTCCTCCAATGTCTTCAGCTTCTTGTCAAAGCACTTGGCAGACTTGGCTTTGATGAGTTTGGGGGTGTAGGATGGCACGTGGGTGTAAAGGGGAGTTTCACCAGGCTCAGCGGGGTCGGAGGCAGCCGGGTCCTGATGGCTGCCCACATCAGCCCGGTCCAGGGCACATTCTGGCTCGTAGGGGTGGAATTCAGAGTCCTTCAGCTTCCTGTAGGGATACGACCGGATTTGCCTCAGCAGGTCTTGGTGCTCGATGATTGACTTTTCTACACTGGCCAGCTCGTTGGCCTTCTCAATGGCCTGGGTAGTGTAATACCCCTTGTCGTTGGCTTTCTTCTGTTGCTCGGTCTCGTTGTGCAGGACGGTCCTGGTGTAGTCAAGGTCTTTCAGTTTCTTTTCCAGTTCGTTGGCAAAAGCTTTTCGGTTCCCCGTCTTCAGGCATTCGGAGGCTTTGGAGAACTCAGTGGAGAGTTCCTGAAACTGCTGCATGATTTTGTGCTCGTCAGCAGAAATATAGGCCATGCAGAAGGGCCTCACAAAGCCCCTGGCTTCCAGGTCATACAGGGTCAAGTGGTGCACGTAGGCAAAGGCCCCTTCCTTGGAGTCCCCNCGGAGCCGCCGCCTCCTCACGGCCCCGCAGCCATCTTGGAGTCACATGACGCGCGGCCTCCGACCCCACCGGCAGGAAGCGACGCCGCCGCCTCCTTCTCTTTCTCAGTTGGAGTTGTTTATTTTTACCGTCGCCGCCCTTTGTCGTTAGTGACCCCGGCACGGGTTCAGCGG
>VXBB01016994.1:189647-207742 GCA_013399915.1 Illadopsis cleaveri | reverse complement strand
GTCTTCAGCTTCTTGTCAAAGCACTTGGCAGACTTGGCTTTGATGAGTTTGGGGGTGTAGGATGGCACGCGGGTGTAAAGGGGAGTTTCACCAGGCTCAGCGGGGTCGGAGGCAGCCGAGTCCTGATGGCTGCCCACATCAGCCCGGTCCAGGGCACATTCTGGCTCGTAGGGGTGGAATTCAGAGTCCTTCAGCTTCCTGTAGGGATACGACCGGATTTGCCTCAGCAGGTCTTGGTGCTCGATGATTGACTTTTCTACACTGGCCAGCTCGTTGGCCTTCTCAATGGCCTGGGTAGTGTAATACCCCTTGTCGTTGGCTTTCTTCTGTTGCTCGGTCTCGTTGTGCAGGACGGTCCTGGTGTAGTCAAGGTCTTTCAGTTTCTTTTCCAGTTCGTTGGCAAAAGCTTTTCGGTTCCCCGTCTTCAGGCATTCGGAGGCTTTGGAGAACTCAGTGGAGAGTTCCTGAAACTGCTGCATGATTTTGTGCTCGTCAGCAGAAATATAGGCCATGCAGAAGGGCCTCACAAAGCCCCTGGCTTCCAGGTCATACAGGGTCAAGTGGTGCACGTAGGCAAAGGCCCCTTCCTTGGAGTCCCCCAGCACCACCTTGGAATCCTCCACAAAGTTCAGCTTCGGATAGGCAGAGCCGGGAGGGTGCCCCACGAAGGATGCCTGGTAATCCACAGACATGATCCGCAGGGAAAAATAATTGAGATCGAAGGTGCCCGACACTTTGGCGTCATCAGGGATGGTCAGGAGGGGCTGGGGCCCCACTTGCTCCGAGAACTCGGAGATGAGGATGAAGTCCCGGGTGAACTTGGAGCCGGCGACCTTGGCCCAAGGGTTGGCGCCTTGGCCGGCGAAGGGGAACAGAGGCACCGAGTACTCCTCGGGCAGAGGCGGCTCGCGGTACAGATCATCNGACAGCTGAGCGCGGGAGACCTGAGAGGTGAGGGGGAAAGGGGGCAAAAGGGCGAAAGAAAGGGGAAAAATCTGCCCCAGGTAAGAGACCGCCTGTGGGGGAATCAGGGATGGCGAGGGGGCTGCGCTGCCCCAGGTAAAAGACATCCCGAGAGGGGATCAGGGGTGACGAGAGGGCTGCGCTGCCCCAGGTAAAAGACATCCCGAGGGGGAATCAGGGGTGACGAAGGCGCTGCGCTGCCCCGGCCGTGGGGGAGAGCGCAGCCCCAGCAGGGCAGGAGAGGGTCGAGGGACAGGCTGCGGGACCCCCCAGCAGCTGTGCCTGCAGCGGGGTGACGCCTTCTCCATCCCCGTGCGGCGCCCAGGGGCTGCCCTGAGCCTCCCTGGGTGGCCGAGCGCTGACACCAGCGATCCCTCCATCCTGCCAGGGTCCGGACCCGGGACGCGGAGCAGCAGCATGAGGCCCTGGCCTCACCTCCTGGGATGAACCTCTACGTGCGGCTGTTTACCGGGGGCAGGATGCTGCCCCAGCCCTGGCGCTTCTTCTCGCGGGCTGCGGAGGACTTGGCGCTGCAGAGGATCCGCAAGGTCCTGTGCGTGGCGGAGAAGAACGATGCTGCCCGGGGGATCGCTGAGCTGCTCTCCAACAGCAGGATGCGGCGGGTAGGAACACCCCACATCGTGCTGCTCCCTGGTGGCTTAGCTGGTTGGGGAGGATCCGTGTCATGTGTGGCAGCCCCAGCACTCTCAGCACAGCTTGGCATGGACACTTCGCATCAGCATGTGGCACACGTGGCACTGTTTTTGTCCCTGAACACACGAGGGTACAAGAATGGCTTTGTTCTGTGGACAAACACCACTTGTCCAAATGTCTTTGGGAGCCTCAGGTCCTTGTGGTTTGAGTCCAGTGGGAATTCAGCTCCCTCTGCACAGGATGCTTTCCCCAGGCACTGAGCTCCATGGTGAGGGCTCCCTGGGTTAGCAGTGTATGACAAGAGCTTCAGAAGCTGACACCATCCATTGGCATGCATTTCCTGTCTAAAAGCACCACTTCTGCAGCATCAGCAAGTGTCAGGGGTTTACTGGAGGTCACCAAATAAAGCAAAAACAGGCTGTGGTTTGAAGAAGAAAAATCCAAAGATTTCTACTCTCTGCTGCTCTGGTAACAGTTTGCATAATCACTTGCTGTTTCCAAATTAAGGTGCTAGACCAGAATCACTGATGTTGAAAAAGACCTCTGAGATTATTGAGTCCAACCCATGATCCCCAGCTTGGCACCCAGACCAGAGCACTGAGTGCCACATCCAGTTGTTCCTTGAACACCTCCAGGGATGGTGACTCCACCACCTCCCTGGGCACTTCCCATGCTTATAGCCCTTTCCATGAAGAAATTATTCCTGTTGTCCAATTAAACCTTCCCTGGGACAGCCTGAGGCTGTCTCCTCTCATCTTGTCACCTGAGAAAAGAGACTGACCCCCATGTGGCTCCAACCTCCTTTGAATAAAATGAATATTTGAATAAAAGGTGTTATCGAGAACCTGGGCACTGACAGTCCCAATCAAGACATCATCTTGCTTCTGTAACAAAAAGCAGCAAAAATACAATCTAGAAACTTCCATGAGTCCCAGTTAGGTGGGAGGTAGCCTTGGGGACACCACTTGTCACTTGGAACGAGATAGGAGTTTGTCAGTAGTTTCTGAACACTGGCCAGCCCCATGAAATAAATCAGTTCCTCCTTATTCATGGGGAGATAACCCTGGAACCACCTTCAGGAATGGTTTAAAATCCTCTTACCTTGGAAATTACCATTTCAATGTCTCCATAAATGATACAGGAGATTTCCAAACCCTTGCTGCAGTTCCCATTACCTCCAGTACCTGGTTTTCCTTTGCCAGGTGCCTTTTGTGCTCCATCCCAGTGTGGACAAAGCAAGGAGGGATGGATTTGTTTCCTGTTAAAAAATTTAATTTTAAAAAATTAAGAATTTGTGTTCTGTTAAAAGCCAGAAACTCAGGAATTCTCCTTTTCCTTCCAGCGAGAAGGTTTTTCCAAGTTCAACAAGATCTACGAATATGACTACCAGATATTTGGCCAGGTAAGAGTTTTCTCTCAATCTGCTGCCGGATTATTGAAGTAAAAATACTAATTAATAAAAGCCATTTGTAAGGATTTACAAAACATGGCTCCAGCCGTGGAGATGTTCTGCCCAAAGGTGAGGAAAAGTCAGATGTTGTTTTCTTGGCTCAGCCATCTGTTCCGTTGCTCTAAATCTTTTAACTTTCTGGTTATATGTCAGTCAAAAATATGTTGCTGTTTAGAATTGGGAGCTTCCTACAAAAATTGAGGATAAGGCCATGGATAGAACTTGTTATGATGTATTGGTTTTAGTTGCCTCATCCCTGGAAGTGTTCCAGGCCAGGTTGGATGGGGCTTGGAGCAGCCTGGGACAGTGGAAAGTGCCCCTGCCCTTGGCCGGGGGTGGCACTAGATGGACTTTGAGGTCCCTTCCAACCNGAGCAGCCTGGGACAGTGGAAAGTGCCCCTGCCCTTGGCCGGGGGTGGCACTGGATGGACTTTGCGGTCCCTTCCAACCCAAACCATTCTGGGATTAGCAGGAGAAATGTGTCATTTCATGTAAATGGAGAACTAAAGGGAGATTTTGAGGCTGTGGGTAATTTTTGGTGAGTGATGAGCACTGATTTCCTTGCTCTATCTCTTGCAGAACGTTACCATGGTGATGACATCCGTGTCAGGACATTTACTGGCTCATGATTTTATCATGCCATTTCGCAAATGGTTGGTACCTCATGCCCCTGGCAGGAAGGGCTCTGTCACCTCCTGCTCCTCACAGGAGGGGCCTGTCACCTCCTGCTCTCATCCTTGACACTGCAAGCACCTCCTTGACACATCCTTGGGACACTGCAAGCCCAAAGACAAAGGGGCAGGGAGGGATTCAGATGCAGAGCAGGGTGATGAGTTCCAAATTTTATAGAACATAGCCAAAATATTGTTCCAAATTCCTGTCTTCAGAGTGCTAAAACCCCCTGAAGACATAATACTGGTTAAAATACATCAAGGCAGACCCAGGGAATTAAACTGATTCCAAAATGGGACGGTTTTGTGTTCTTTGTTCAGCTAGGAGCTGTTCTGGGAAGCAAAGTGCTTTCTGACTTACTCTGGGCTTCAAATAGGAGATGCTGCTTGTTGCCTTCCAGATTTGCTGTTTTCTCTGGCTGGTTTTTCATTTTGTTGCTTTTAAATGTTACTCAGCATTTCATGTGAACTCTCTGTTGTCTGAAACGAGGCCTGCAATAAAATACATTAATTCCAGTATGTAGACAGCACTGGTTAGTGTCTCACAAATGGTGTTTTAGTTTGTGATGCACACATGTTTCTCCTCTGTTTTCCAGGCATAGCTGCAACCCTTTAGCTCTTTTTGATGCTGAAATTGAGAAGTATTGCCCTGAAAATTACCTGGATATCAAGGTACATTATGGTTAAGACTTTGAAACTGAGGTCAGGGTTCAGTAAATTTGGTTAAAAAAAATTGGTTCAACAAATATTGTCCCAGACAGAAGGATGATCTTACCTTTGTCCTTAACATCCAAATTTCTGCAGTTTAGGAGATTCCTCCTACATTTCCTAGGACTGTATGTGCTGTTCATTTGTGACACTGAAACTCTTGTTCATGTAGAAGTAGTGCAGTGAAGGAATAGCTAAAAATAGAAATGTTTTTTTCCAACAAGGTGGACTTGATGATTGTGTCTCAGTTTTACAGAAAATGACATTTTTAGAAAACAGATTGTGGCACAACCTGCTCCAAGCCAAAGTTTTTAACAGAATTAGATGTAAATAAATGACTCAGTTCTTTTGAAAGCTGCCTGATCTTCTGAGACACACAATTACAAAATGTTATTGCAACAACCCATCTCCATGGATACACATTGCATTTCGTGTTCAGTGAGTCATTCTGCAATGAAATGACAGAGCAAGTGGCCTGGAATGTTCTCCCTGTGTTGTTTTTCTCCTCTCAGAGAACTCTTGAACGAGAAATCCAGCAGTGCCAAGCCCTGGTGATCTGGACTGACTGTGATCGAGAGGGAGAGAACATCGGCTTTGAGATCATCCACGTGTGCAAAGCTGGTGTGTAGAGCATCTTCATCAGTGGGTTCCATTAATGGTTTAACAACTCCATTAGCAGAGGCAAATTCTCAATTTTATTGTGTCCAAGTTAAATGCTGGCTAATTCTAATAAACGTGTGGCTGTGATAGACTGGAAATGTATCCAGCTGTTGGAAAGCTGTAGAATTAGTTGACAGCATGCTCTCTCAATAGTTGTTTATTAGTTGCTCCTTTCCATTGGTGTTTGAGTCACTCTGATTTCTCTTCTGTGTGTCTGTGGCAGTAAAGCCAAACCTGCAGGTTTTCCGAGCTCGTTTCTCTGAGATCACACTCCATGCTGTCAGATCAGCCTGTGAGAACCTCACCCAGCCCGACCAAAAAACCAGCGACGCCGTTGACGTCAGGCAGGAGCTAGACCTCAGGATAGGCACGTAAACATCTGTTACTGTAACCTCAACACAAGGCAGAAATGCCCTCTGTAGTCTCATAAACCTGATTTTTAGATCAGATACAACTAAATGACATCTTATGTTTTATTCGAAGTGTGCTCTTTGAATCAGAGAATCGACTCCCAAGATCGAGTCCAACCTGTGACTGATCCTCTCCTTGTAAACCAGAGCAGAGCACTGAATGCCACATCCAGTTGTTTACTGAACATCTCCAGGGATGGTGACTCCACCACTTCCCCGGGTGGTCCATTCCAATGTTTAAAAGCCTTTTCTGTGAAGAAATACCTCTTGAAAAGAGGAAGTTTCTCCTTGAAGAAAATATTAAGTTTATAGCTCCTGCAACACTGACAAGCTTCTTCAACTGAGTATTAAACAGAGTAAAAAGAATGCTCAGAATATTAAAAAGATCTGAAGTGCTGTGATTATCATTCAGCATTGTTGTATTCAGTTGTGGTGCTCATTTTATTTCCTCAGGTGCTGCCTTCACCAGATTCCAGACTCTGAGGCTTCGGAAGATCTTCCCTGATGTTTTAGCAGATCAGCTGATCAGCTATGGCAGCTGCCAGTTCCCGACACTGGGATTTGTAGTTGAACGCTTTAAAGCCATCCAGGCCTTTGTTCCTGAAGCCTTCTACAAAATAAAAGGTATGTTTAGGGAAACACAGTCCTGGGCTCCATCTTCGAGGGTTTGATGTGGATAGAAAGGAAAACCTTGGAGCAACTGACACAAAACACTGCAGGGGTGGTTTCCTCTTCCTCTGCCACAAGCACTGAGCAGAGCTGGAAGGTTTCCCAGTTCCTTTGTGGTATTTCCATTTTGTGACTCCTCTGTCAGCCAGCTCTGTTGTCCATCACAGTGACCCACGACCACGAAGACGGCAGCGTGGTCTTCAACTGGAAAAGGAACCGGCTCTTCAATCACACAGCGTGCCTGGTCCTTTACCAGATGTGTATGGAGGTAAAAAAGCTTGTAAATAGTTGCATCATCCAGATTCAGCCAAACATTCCCTGTATCTGTCTTGTTCAAGACTTTTAAAGAACAGTTTGTGTAAACTCCTAAAGGAGATGTGGGTTTTGCTTACTCTGTTTAGGATCCGATAGCGACTGTTGTTGATGTTGTGAGCAAGCCAAAGAGCAAATGGAGGCCCCTGCCCCTGGACACTGTGGTATGTTTGAACTCTGGGAAGGGTTTCTCTGGAAAGGGCTTTGAACAGATGTTTTATTCACTGCTCTGAATTATCCACTAATACTTTTGGGTTTTCTGGCTCTTCCCAATGCAGGAACTGGAAAAATTGGCTTCCCGCAAACTGAAAATAAATGCAAAGGAAACGATGACAATAGCAGAAAAACTCTATACTAAAGGGTAAGAAAGCAAGACTTGGCTTAGTAAACTGAATTCTTTTAAAACTAAATGGCCTTTTGTTCAAAATGAGAAACATCTTGGAGCAACTGTCCAAGTGCTCTTCTATCTTTCTTCCTAAGGTTCATTAGTTACCCACGAACCGAGACCAACATTTTCCCCAAGGAGCTGAACCTCTCTGCCTTGGTAGAACAGCAAACACAGGACCCAAACTGGGGAGAGTTTGCACAGAGGATTTTGGATCAGGGTGGGCCAACCCCTCGGAGTGGAACCAAATCTGATCAGGCTCACCCTCCCATTCACCCCACAAAATACACCAGCAACCTGCAGGTGGGTGTAACCAGAAGGAACTGGATGGGTTGTGTGGCTTCATAAATAAAGATAAAAGTCTTAATATGGTCATTACCACAAAATCCTCCCCCGAGATCCCACTGGTTTTGTGATGTCTTGTTCACCTGGGAGGGCACTCACCCTTCTCACTGTTTGATCTCAGGGCAATGAGCAGAGACTTTATGAATTCATCGTGCGCCACTTCTTGGCTTGCTGCTCTCAAGATGCCAAAGGACAGGAAACAACTGTGGAGATCAACATTGCCAACGAGCAGTTCATTGCTCAAGGACTTATGATCCTGGCCCGAAATTACCTGGAAGTGTATCCTTATGACAAGTGGAGTGATAAGGTAATCTCTTTGAGTAATGTAAGTGGGAGAGGCTAAAGTAGCACTTCACCGCCAACTTCAGACCTCTCTGCAAAACATCTTTTGACCATTTCTGGCTGTTTTCACTCAGAGCCTTTGTCCTGAGTGAATGGACCAGGAAGCAGTTTCAAAGAGATTCTCCTTCCCTTCAGGTTATCCCGCTGTATCAGAAGGGGTCTCGCTTTCAGCCCACCACAGTGGAGATGGTGGATGGGGAAACCAGTCCTCCCTTGCTCCTCACAGAAGCAGATCTCATTGCCCTCATGGAAAAACACGGCATTGGTCAGTATTGGGCAGTGTGGCAAAGGGTAACAGAGGGAATTCTCCCCAGGGAATTCTCCAAATGTTGCTGCAGATAAGAAATCGCTTAAATGTGCAGAATAAAGGGATATAGAGGGGAAAGTCCAAACATCCTCAGGAGCCTGCAAGGTTCCTTCAGTACCCAGGAAGACGGGCGGTTCCATATCCAGGGTGTGCCACCAGCATCCTGCTGGCCTCAGTCCCAGTGGGGCAGGAGAGCAGTGCTGCTCCTCACCATAAGTTGTGTCCTTGTCCCTGGGCACAGGGGAAGTCACATCTTGGCTCCTGATTTGACTGGCATGTCTCTGTTTGCAGGGACTGATGCCACACACGCTGAGCACATCGAGACGATCAAGACGCGGATGTATGTGGGGCTTACGGCAGATCAGCGCTTCCTGCCCGGCCAGCTGGGCATGGGGCTGGTGGAAGGTGAGGGCAGAGCCCTTACAAGGATGGCAGAGTCCTTAATTTCTCCTTCCTTTTGCTTACCATTCCACACATTCCTCAGGCTATGATTCGATGGGCTACGAGATGTCCAAGCCTGACCTTCGAGCTGAGCTGGAGGCTGATCTAAAACTTATCTGTGAGGGGAAGAAAGACAAATCTGTAGTGTTGCAGCAGCAGGTCCAAAAGTACAAGCAAGTCTTTATTGAAGCTGTGGCCAGAGCCAACAAGTGAGTACTGTCTTTGCTCTCTTCCTTTTGCTTTGCTCTGCTGGGAGGTGCTGGCTGCTCATCTGGGGCTCAGCCTGGAGTGGAGAATCCTGTCACACTGTTTCCCTGGAGTGAGGGATCTTGTCACACTGTTTCTCTGGAGCTCTGCCCCCTGTGTATGTCAGCATTTGCATGGGAAAGGATGACTTGCAGCCTGGCACGATGTCACAAGTTCCTCCCAGCTAAGGGTTTAAACCAGGATGAGCAGTTAAGATTAAATTTGGGGATGGCAACATGCAGTGACCTCTGATGTTGTACCCACACCTTTCCTGTTCCAGAAATGTGGTGCTGAGTCAATATGCTCGTGGAGAAGCTCAGAGGGGCTGTGCAGGGGGCAGCTGGCTCTGAGTCACTGCGGCACCTGATGCTCCTTGCAGAGACACCCAGGATGCTCTGCTCTTTTCTTTACAGGTTGGATCAGGCCCTGGCTCAGTATCTGGGAGAAGCTGCAGAAGTTCCAGAGCAGGATGAGGTGTACCCAGCAATGCCCGTTTCTGTTCGGAAATGTCCCCAGTGCAACAGTGACATGGTCCTGAAGACCAGGAAGAATGGCGGGTTGGTGGCTTCCCTCTTGTAGCATCCTGTGTTGGTTTGTGTTTCTCCAGGCATTAATTTACCTCCTTTGGTAAAAGCTTGGAAACCTTGGGCTGCAGCTCGCTGACTCCACCAGCTACATGAGCTGTGTGGACTCAAGTGAATCTCTCCTCAAGTAGGTATTTCCCCTGTAAAATTGCAGTTTTGACAATTTCTGATGGCCGAGAAGACACAAGACTGGATCTTCAACTGTCTTGAGTTTGCCTTTTCCTCATCCAGTGCCTTTGTCCCACGGCAGGTTCTACCTCAGCTGCATGAGCTATCCAGCCTGTAAAACTGCAGTCTGGTTCCCTGATTTTGTGCTGGATGTGACCAGGGATGAGAGCATCTGTGATGTGTGTAAACCTCATCCAGTTCACAGGTAGGTCATGCCAGTTATCCCTTGTTGGACATTGGGGCAGAGACTTCCACGGGCTAGGCTGGGCAACCATTTTCCATTCCAGTCTTGGAAAGCTGGAGTAGCACTTGGCTTGGGGATGGAGAGAGGAGAGGTTGGGGAAACTGGCCTCCGTATAGCAGGATCAAAACAATAAATAAAAGTTCAAGTATAAATTTTCACGGAAAGAGTGATTAAATACTGGAATGGTCTGCCTGGGGAGGTGGTGGAGTCACCATCTCTGGATGTGTTTAAAAAAAGACTGGATGTGGCACTCGATGCCATGATCTAGTTGAGGTTGGACTTGATCTTGAAGGTCTCTTCCAACCTACACATTCTGTGATTCTGTGAAATTGAGGTCTGTTGGTGAGAAACTGGGAGACTTTGACTCTTCCTTTCCTTGCAGACTGAAGTTTAAATTCAAGAAGGGCAGCGTTCCCCCTGTGATGCCCCTGGAGTTTGTTGGCTGCATTGGAGGCTGTGATGAGCTGCTGAAAGAGCTTTTGGACATCAAGTACTTGCACAGATCATCCCAACCTGCATCATCCACCCAGCCAGGCCATCACCTGCAGGCCAACCACCCACTGAACAGAGCCAGCACTGAGACCAGGCAAGCCAGGGGGACCTCAAACCTGTCACGGGGACACCTGCTCTCCATCAACTCCTCCAGGACCGCCAGGGCTGCTCCTCCAGCTGCTGCAGATGATGGGAATGCTGTGGTGTGCAACTGTGGGAGCGAGGCGCTGCTGCTGACCGTGCGCAAGGACGGGCCCAACAAGGGCCGCCAGTTCTACAAGTGCGGCTCTGGCACCTGCAACTTCTTCCTCTGGGCTGATGAGCAGCCACAGGACAGGGGCACTGCAGCTCCACGCGGCTCCACGCTGCTCCAGCCTGCTGCTGGAAGAGCCCCAGCGGGATTGCAGCGCCCAGGAGGAGGGAGGGAGCCCTCGGGAAGCAGCAGTTTGGATGCTGGAGGTGGCATGGTGTGCAGGTGTGAGCAGCCTGCCGTGACGCGCACCGTGCAGAAGGATGGGCCCAACAAGGGCAGGCAGTTCCACACCTGCCCCAAGCCCCGGGAGCAGCAGTGCGGCTTCTTCCAGTGGGCAGATGAGAACGTGGCACCAGGTACGGCCGGGCTGGGGGCAGACACCAGGGCTGGAGGCTCTTCTTAAGCTGAACAAAATGAGCTGCTGGAGAGGGTCCAGTGGAGGCCACGAAGATGGTGAGGGGTCTGAAGCATCTCTCTGATGAGGAAAGATTGAGGGAGCTGGGCCTGTTTAGTCTAGAGAAGAATGAGAGGGGATCTCATTAATGCATGTAAATATCTCAAAGGTGGGTACCAGAAGGATGGTGCCAGACTTTTTTTGGTGGTGCTCAGGGACAGGATGAGGAGCAGTGGCCAGAAACTAAAACACAAGAAGTTTCACCTCAATACGAGGAAGAACTTCTTTACATTAAAGGTGGCAGAGCTCTGGAACAGCTGCCTAGGGAGGTGATAGTGTGTCCTGCTCTGGAGACATTCAAACCCTCCTGGCATGCCAGGGAAACTGTGCTGCTCCCTCTGCCCTAGTTTAGGAGTACAGGGAAAGGGCAAGTCATTCTGGAACTTTGATCAGAGATGAAACCATGTGGAAAAATGCCGAAAACAAAAATAATAACAAAATAAGGATGCAAAAGAGGGAGAACTGACAAAAGGGGACATAACCAGGTACGGAGGGGGAGATGTGGTCTGTGACAGATCCTCCTTCTCCTCAAACATTTGGGCCTTAAGGGGTAAAATCGAGTTTTCAAAAGTACTTAAACCCCAAGTTCTTCTGTGTCATGTCTTGTTTCTGCTTCAGCTGCAGACCAGAGCATGCAGGCAGGTGCATCAGCTTCCCCTGTGCTGCTCCCACAAGTCTCTAATGCTGCAAGACAAATGAGTAACATTTCACTGTTCAGACAAGTCTGAAGCAAATGCAGGTTCAGGAATAATCTGAGAATCCTTGATCTGCTGTTTTGAACTTACCTTGTGTTTCTTACCTATTTATGTTTTCAAAGATCCCTAAATTCAAGTTGTTTATCTCTAGGCCCTTCTGGAGATGACTCTTTGAACCACTTTGGCAGCAATGGATACTCCAGAGGGTTGGGAAGCAAGGCCAAGAGACCAGGCAATCTCTCCTCAGGATCTGCTGCCAAGAAACCACGGACCTGCAGCATTTGCCACCAGCCTGGGCACACAAGGAAAAACTGCCCTCAGAACCACTGAGCTGGGCTGGACCTCTGAGAGCCTGCAAAGACCAGGGTTGTGAACTGCTGCAGAAGCCACCTCTGCCTCTGGACTCTGGGAAAAAGTCCCTTGAGTGTTTTTTGGAGGGTTGCAGGCTGTTCCTGCCAAGAGATGCCATTTGTTACAACAAGGGTTCAACCAGCTTGGAAAAGTGGTTCCACTACCAGCTTTTGTTTCTAGTTGCTCTTCTGCTGAGCAGATTGGGAAAGTCTGAACATTTCAAGGAAGCACTTGGAAGAGAAGTCTATGGAAAAAACTGCACTGGATCGTCCCCCTGCACCATCCTGGTGGTTGTTCCTGACCTTTCCATGCAGGGAAGAGCTGGATCAGGGCCACCAGGACAGACACCAGGGCTGCCAAGCTCTGCTCAGGCCCTGCCTTTCCACAGTGTGGAATTTAAGTTCCCTTTTAAGTTGATGTTACCTGAGCAACATTCTCCTTTTTTTGTCACCTTTACCTGGGTTGTCCCTGCCAGTGAAGGAGGATCAGGTGCAGAGGAGCTGGATCTGGTGCTTGCCCTGGGAGGAGCTCAGCTGCAGTGCTCAGGAAAAGCCTTCATTTTAGATGGTTCCTGAATTTGAAGGTGAGTTTTTCCTCAAACTTTGAGACATGCCTTTGTGATGCTGCTAGCTGATGAAAGTTATTTTTGTCAAACCAATGAGTTTCTTATTAAATATTATTTAAATTTTAAATTTGATGCAGTGACACCTTAACTCTGCCTAATTATTTCTTGCTACACAAAACAGTGAAGCTTTTACTGTAAAAGCTTTTACAGCCAAATCTTGCTCTTTCCAATCACTGGAACAATACAGGAGCTTTCTTGGCAGAAACTCCCCACAGTAATTTAGAAGTGAGCTACAAAGAGATGGGAAAAGTGTTTATCTCACCAGCTGCATCTGCTGACCTGGGACAGACAGACAGAGCTGGCTGAGCTGAAGAGAAGCTCTGTTTTCCTGTTCTGAGTTCAGACTGAACTCCCTGGGAAGCCAGGCTGCCTCTTCCCTCGCTGTTGGGGCTTCCTCTGTTCATCAAAGGAGGGAGATCTGCAGGATTCCTGTGTGCTCTGTGCCAGGACCTCCAGTGCTGCTCAGGATCCTGCTCCTGGGCACAGAGCAGTTCCTGGGGTCAGCATGGAGGGGATGGGCAGAGCACTTGGAGGGCAGCTGGAAGCAGAGCCCACAGCAGCAACATGTCTGAAAGAGACCCTGAAACCCTGCAGCAGTCCATTGC
Organism: Illadopsis cleaveri; assembly: GCA_013399915.1. NCBI lineage: Eukaryota > Metazoa > Chordata > Aves > Passeriformes > Timaliidae > Illadopsis > Illadopsis cleaveri. Next base: position 194,708 of record VXBB01016994.1, on the reverse strand, counting down.
TATCAGGCCTAAATCCATGCAGAAAGTCAGGAGAATTTGGGTTGCATTTCCCTGTAGCCCTCACTCCCACCATTGACAGCTGTGGCCTAAAAATACACACCCTGGGCTAAAATAACAGGATTCCGAGGCTTTGGAATGCAGTCACTGAGCCAAGGCAGGGCAGCAGCCTGGCCAGCCACCTTGGAATGGCAACAGCAGTGGGAGGCAGCTGTGCAAGACACAGGGAACAGGTTAAAACTTGCTGGTGGATCAGCCAGGACCAGCTTTAGGAGGCTCACCCTGGTCAATGCTCATCTGAGCCCTGTAAGTGGCACAAGCTCAATGTCCAGACAGCTCCCACACTGCAGCCAGGCACTCTGTGGGTCCAGGGCTTTGTAAGAGGAGGAGGAAGACTTTGCAGGATGGGGTCTGACCATCACCAAGCTCTCCATGCAGCAGGGGCATGCCCTGGGGGGTTCCCAGGAAGGCCACCACAGCTGAGGGGTCACTTCAGCCTTTACCAGGGAAAAGGAGACAAAAGAGAGCTGACACCAGAGAACCAGTGTGCACAGGGAAGGTTTATTCTCATCAGTAACACCTGGGAAGTGGCTTGGAGGAACAAAGTAATTGTCAGACTGAGAGGAAAAGCAGGTTTTTTCCTCCCATAAACAAGATGATGGCTGTAAAGAAAACTAAACCACAACAGCTGCTCACAGTGAAGTCCACAGGATTCCTCCAGCTCCACCCGTGTGCAAAACCAGCTCTTCCCATTAAATATAAGAATAAATTCCTTTTCTCTGGGACTAGAGCCAGACCAAACCCTACTAGCAGCCACTCAAAGGAAAAGGGAAAAACCAACAAAATACCCAAACAAAATATATCTTCTCAATAAAAAGCATAAACCACTTCAGTTCTTACAAGCTCTCTGCTCACAACATCATTCCTGCCCTCCTTCCCCACCCCATACCGTGAGGCTTCAGGGAAAAAGGACCTCAAGACAGCAGCAATACATGTGTGAAAAGGTGACCAGACAGACTGGGAGGGACCTGCAGACAGACACTGGCAGCCACCCACCCACCAGGGAGGGGAAACAGCCCTGCTGCAGCCTCCAGCTGAAACCAGGAACTTTCCCAGAGCCAGCAGCTCTTTTTCAGGACATCTTCCAGCAAAACACTGCATGGGACAAGGGCCCCTTCTTCACAGCAGCATCAACACTGTCAGAACAAAGAGGTAGGGTTGAGTTCACCCCTTCTGCCAGCTGGAAGGGTTTCCAAGAAATAAACCCCCAGCCCCATTTGCTATGGCTGTACCATCCAGCACCCAGACAACCACCCAGACCATCCACAGGGCTTATTTTGGATAGGCAAAATCCTACAGGTGGGTGAGGCTCCTCCCCTGCCCCGAGTGCTGGCACAGTGAGACCACGTGGGGTGCTGGTGACAGGACCAATCCAGGACATGGCACCTGAGGCATCTGCAGGACACAGCAGCAGGAAGGAGCTGCTCCCCTCCAGCTCCAGCTGGTCTCAGAATGTGAGGGGAACCTGACAGCTGGGACAGGCAGAGGACACTGGGGGCCAGAGACCAAACATGCTTCACTGGGCTCCCAGCAGACAGAGCTCACGTGTGGTGTGGGCTGCCCTCACCCCGGGTTCAGCAGAACCTCTGAGCCAAAGGCTCCTTCTGCCAGCACCCACCTCTGCTCAAGCACATTTTATTCACACAGGAAACGTTTTTTTTTCTCTCATAAAGTGCAAGAACTTTGCCTCTTACTGACTAGTCAACTAGAAGCATCACAGCCCTCACAGCGGGGAGCAGCAGGCAGGGGAGCAACACCCCATGGTCAGGAGCTCCTGACACACCAGTCACTTCAGCAGGAGCTCTGGCTCCAATATGGCCCTGTAGAGCACAAAGCCCATCTCATCAATCTCCTCTTCCAACAGCCCAGAGAACAGGTTGATTTTGGGGTTGAAATAGCAAAGCAGGACTCCTTTCTCCAGGGAGGCCACCAGCTCCTCAAGCACCTGCTGGAACCTGTCAGCAAGGCTTTCCTCTGCCCAGTCCGAGGCAGTGTCACTGAGGTGCAGGATGATGTGTGTCAGGGGGCTGCCACCCAGTTTGTGCAGGCTGGGCTGGCTCCTGCAGATGCCGTTCAGGATGCGGAGGCAGAGCTGCCGAGCCCCGGAGTCGCCGGCATCCAGCTCCTTCACCCTCGAGACCTCCGCCCTGTAAAAGCTCTCCAGCCAGAGGTTTTCCACCAGTCCTTCAGGAGGAACAGCCAGAAGAACCTTGTCCTCCATTTCCACCACTGGGAAGAGGGTGATGCTCAGCTCAACCTGATCATGTTTGACTTCTAGCTTCAGCTCCCGGGAGGCCATGACAGGATAGATGGCACATCCCAGCAGGCCACCGATGGCAGGCCAGTTGGTGGAGGCCACCAGCAGCTTGTGGAGGGTCTCGTTGAGCACGCTGGAGGAGAGGTACCCGCCCACAAGGAACCTGTCCCAAGGGCTGCACCCACGAGGGAAATACCCCAGATCGATCCTCTTGATCATCCAGTACTGGGGGTTCCTCACCACGGTGTCCTCTCCCGAGATGAGGCTCCAGAGCCCGGTGTCAAGGACCACCGGGAGCATGAGGTGGACGTGGTCAGCTGCCAGGACCTCGAGGCCGTCAAGCAGGGCTCCGCTGAGGAAGAGGCGGCTGAAGGGCAGCTCCGGGCACTTGCTCCGCAGGAAGTTCTGCAGGTGGGTGCAGATGCCCCTGGCCAGCTGTGGGACCAGGGACGCCTGGATCTCGGGCACAGCCAGCTGGCTGCTGTGTGAGAGGAGCTTCTCCTGCAGCGTGAGGCAGCGCAGGGGGCTGGACTTGACCTGAGGAGCCCCCAGAGGGACAGAGCAGCCCCTGGGATCTGTGAGAAGGGAAAGGAGATGTCACAGTTCTGAGCACATCATCTGAAACCCTCAGCAGCAGAGGAGAAGGCGTGAGTTGGGTGCCCAGCTCTCAGCCCACCCCTCTGGAGGTGACACTGACCTCATCAAGCCCACTGATGTTAACAGTACTTCTCAGCCATGCAGAGCCCAAACCAACACCAAAACCCAACTGTTCCCAGCCTCACTCCTCAGCCAGATGGGAACCAGGCAAGGGACTTGCTGCCAGGGTCAGAGAATCACAGAATATGCTGAGTTGGAAAGGACCCACAAAAATCATCCAGTCCAACTCCTGACCCTGCCCCGACAATCCCACCCTGTCCCCAAGAGCGTTGTCCAAATGCTGCTGGAGCTCTGGAAGCCTTGGGGCTGGGACCATTCCCTGGGGAGCCTGGTCAGTGCCCCACCACCCTCTGGGGAAGAACCTTTTCCTAATATCCAAACTAAACATCTCCTGATACAGCTCCTGCTGTTCCCTCATGTCCTGTCACTGGTTATCAGAAAGATCCTCCACCTCCCCACACGAGGATCCTATAAACAATCCTGCTCTGGGTCCAGTATCTGAGGACATGCCCTGAACTGAGCTGGGCCAGTTTCCCACTTGGAAAAACGCCATCTCTGTGGGCAGCACAACAAGGCAGCCTTTGTCTGCAGCAGCTCCCGAGCCCACCTTCCTACAGGCACAGCTGACCCAGAAAACGAGCGCAGCCAACGCTGCTCCAGAGGAAACAAACCCCGACAGCCCCCGCCCTGCAGCACTGGCCGGGATACCCCGGGTGTCATCAGAGGTCCTGTTTCCACAGGCATTGCCTAAAAAGGGGCTGTGGCTCAGGAGCCTCCCAGGAGGGCAGGCTCAGTTGGGTCGGCTTTCCGGACTCTGAGCTAAAAATAACATGGAGCTGCCGGGAGCAGCAGCACGGCCACTGGAGCACACCAAGGTGATCTTCCTGGCTGGGCACTGGAGCCTCACCTGGCACCACAGGCCGAGCTGGAGAGAGCAGAGGCTCGCTGAGGTCTTCCCTTCTCTGCTTCTTGGGGGGTTTTGGTGTGGTCTTGATCAATGCCAAGTCCTGCCAGCTCTCCTCCAGGGACTTCTGCTCAGCTTTGGGATCACCCTCATCCCGAGGGCTGGTGGCTCGGTCGATCAGCTGGAGGGAAGGAAAACCCAAAAGGACAAGTTGTTATCTTTGTTTTCCATGAATTATGGGTGACAACAGCCCCATTCAAGGCTTCTGCTCAGAAAAAAAAACCAGTTTGGGGGGCCACAAATGTGCACATCATCTTCCTGTAGCTTGTACATGCTTAAATACAACTTAAGTCCCAGGTGCCTTTAGGGATGGGATACTGTATCCCAAATGCTCCAGGCAAACTGGAACACGAATACATGGTCCCATAGAGTGGGGGCAGGCAGCTCCTATGGCATTTGTGCCATATGCAAGGAACCAGCTCAGGAGCAGACATCGAGATTTGGAGCACATCTTGCCCCACCACACTGATGCCAACCCAGCTCTCCTGGGCATCTTCCCATGCTCTGAAACCCGCCCGAGCCTTACCCTCTTGACGGCCAGCGTGGCAATGGCCAGCACGGCCGCGCCGCTGACGCCCAGCACCAGCCTGGCGTTGGCCAAGAGCACATCGAACACGCTGCCCAGCCCGTCGATGACACTGCCCAGCCCTCCGTTCTCCTGCCGCCTGCCCCGCTGCTGCCAAAACACCGCCATGGTCGCCCTGCGGAGAACAGGAGTGTCACCTCGGGATGGGGGATCTGTCACCCCGGGCCAGGCGCAGCCGCAGGGCGTGAGGGTTTGGGGAACAAGGCGTTCCGCTGGCCCGCCTTCCTCCGGGACAAAAGCTCCCGCCGCCGCCGGGACGCTTGTGGGTGCGGCGAAGGAGCAAGGGTCACCCGGGGAAGCGACACCCCGGGAGAGGGACACCCCAGGGAAGGAAGAAGCATTCCAGGGAAGGAAGGGACACCCCCGCGAACGGGCACCCCCGGGAAGGGACACCCCAGGAAAGGAAGGGGCATCCCGGAGAAGGAATGGACACGCTGCGGAAGGGTCACCCGCTCCTCAGCCGGCCCTACCGCAAAGCCTCGCGGGGCACCGGCGGCGCTGAGGCAGTACCGCGGCCCGCGGGAAGGGAGCCCTCCCGAC
>VXBB01016994.1:170278-188101 GCA_013399915.1 Illadopsis cleaveri | reverse complement strand
GCCATGGCGGCCACCGGCGTCCTGCCCTTCGTCCGCGGCGTCGATCTCAGCGGCAACGACTTTAAGGTGCTGGGGAGCGGGAGCGGGGGACATCCCGGCCCACAGGGCCCCAGCGGTCTTGGGCCCCGGGGGGTTGTCAGGCCTGCCTCGGCCCCAGGGGCGGGGGAATCCCGGCCCCGGCCCCGCCCGCGGTGGGTGACCTGGCGCAGTCCCGGTCCCGACCCCGTGAGCGCTGCGGGGCTGAGCGATCCCTGACCCCCATCAAGCCGCTATGGTTGAGCAACCTGGCCCCAGCCCACGGGGTCCCAGAGAGACAGGTGATCTCGGAGCCTCTAGCTCCCACTCCCATAGGACTGAGCGATCCGAGCTCCCAGTCCCACAGGACTGGGTCTCCATGGCTCCCAGTCCCCTAGGAATGATCAATCCCGTCTACCGGCTCCCAGTCCGCCTAGCCCTCTAGTTCCTAATTTTATGGGACTGGTTGATCCCAATCCCCACGGCTCCCGGTTCTTTAGGACTGGGTCATCATGACCCCACAGTTCCCAGTGCCATAGGACTGCTCGATCCCAAACCTCCCCTGACTACAGAGCATCAATCAGACTGAGGTCCCCAGATCCTCATCCCATGGGACAGGTGGATTTCTCACCCTCCTGCTCCTCGTCTCCAGGGCGGATATTTCCCCGAGCATGTGAAGGCGATGACGAGCCTGCGCTGGCTGAAGCTGAACCGCACGGGGCTCTGTTACCTGCCCGAGGAGCTCGCTGCCCTCCAGAAGCTGGTGAGCCCCATGTTTTGGGATGGAATGGGGCTCCCTGTTCCTCTGGGGCCATAGGATCCGACGGGAGCCTGTTCCCTGCCAGCCTCATGGCTCAGCAGCGGATGCTCCAGTGTCTAATAATAGCACTGAGCTACCATGTGTGGTTGAAATGGGATGCAGGAGCTGTCAGAAGTGGGGCTGGCATGGACTTGCATTCGGTTTCATCTTGTTTCCCAAGAAAACCTGATTAAAAACCATGCTTAGATCCTCTGCCCTGTAGCAGAAGGGAAGGGTGATGGTCACAATGGAGAGAATCAAGGTTTGAGGTGTTTTTTTTTTCCTTTGCTAAAGTATATAAAGAGCAGGAGCTGGCAGCTGCCTGGCTTTGTTTTTTGGGTGACTCAACCAGGCCCTTGGTGGAGCCATGGCTCAGCTTGGCTTTGGTGGTGTCCACCGCACATCAGGGACCTGTCAGTGTCGGAGAAACTCAGTTTAAATGCTGCCAGGAGTCCCTGTCCCTGCGCTAGGTGCAGGGAATCCCTCCGTGCCACTCCCACCAGCCCTGCCAGGTGCTCGGGGGCCACAGCAAGACTGAAGTCCTGGCATCCCACCCACAGCCTGCCAATTCCTTGTGTTCCTGAGCAGGCAACAGCTGGGGCTGGTGATGCTCAGAGGAAAACATTTCCCCAGGGAAATTCCTCCTCCCCCAGCAGTGCCCACATCTGCCTGTTTTCAGATCGCCCCAGTGAGAGGCGTTTCCAAGGACTGGGATCTGTTTGTGCAGGGACTGTGTGGTGGCATCCCAGAGCACCCCAAACCCTAGAGCAGGGCTGAGGTGTCCAGCTAGGGCTACCCCAGGGAATGAGGGATGTGGAGGCAGCACAGACATGCTGAGCCAACCAACCAGTTTGGGACTGGGAGTGTCCCAGCAGCCCTGTGTGTGACAGGGCTTCACAAAGTCCCCAACTCTCCTGGGATAGAGGACACTCCACATCAATGTGGGCTTGCTCTGCACAGCCCCAGCTCCTCTCTCTGCTCACTGGGTCTTGTCTGGGGCTTCCCTGCAGGAACACCTCTCCGTGAGTCACAACAGCCTCACCACGCTGCATGGAGAGCTCTCCGGCCTGCCCTGCCTCCGGGTGAGTGTCCCCCTCCTGCCTCAGGGGTCCCCAGGCACCTCTGGGGTCTGAGGGCACATGAGGATCATACCTGGGCACCCTGGGGGCTCAGCAGGCAGCTGCATTCCTGCCTCTCTCCCCTTTGCAGGCAATTGTGGCTCGTGCAAACAGCCTGAAGAATTCTGGAGTCCCTGATGACATCTTCCAGCTGGATGACCTCTCAGTGCTGGTGGGTGCAGAGTCTCCTCAGCTGATCCAGGAGCCAACTCAGACTCCTGGATCCCATTCCTGCACCTTGGTGGCTCCATGTGCTCCTTGGGAGCACTAGTCCCAAGCCCATGGCTGAGCTCCAGGCAAGCTGGCTGTTGGCTCTGGCAGTGCCTCCTTTAAAGGATGATGCCATGGATGGGTTCCCTGGGTTCCCTGTGTCTGGTCCAGCTCCTGCTGTGCCCCTGGAGATACCCCCCAGCCCTGAGGTTTGGGTGGTGGTGGCTGGGTGCGGGGCAGAGAGTGACAGCTGCTTTGTGCTCCCGTTTTCCCAGGACCTGAGCTACAACCAGCTCACAGAGTGTCCCAGGGAACTGGAGAATGCCAAGAATATGCTAGTCCTTAACCTTGGCCACAACAGGTGGGTCCAGGCTAGGGTGACCACCTCTCCCTCCTGGCCATGGCCACCTCTACTGGTCACACTTTGCTCTGGGTCCTGCTCTCTGCCTCTCCTCGAGCGAGACCCAGGGCTGGTGCAAGTCCTAGGCAATCCTGAATTTCCCCATATCCCTACAGCATTGACACCATCCCCAACCAGCTCTTCATCAACCTGACAGACCTGCTCTACCTGGACCTGAGTGACAACAAGCTGGAGAGTCTCCCACCACAGATGAGGCGCCTGGTCCACCTGCAGACCCTCATCCTCAACAACAACCCCCTCCTGCACGCCCAGCTCCGGTACAACCCCGCTGCCCAGGCTGGGTCCCAGTCTGGCAGGGCTGGGACTGAGGTTCCTGCTCAAGCCTGACACTCTCTCTGCCCTGTGGCTCTCCCTGGTCCCCAGGCAGCTCCCGGCCATGACAGCCCTGCAGACCCTCCACCTCCGCAACACCCAGCGCACGCAGAGCAACCTGCCCACCAGCCTCGAGGGCCTGGTGAACCTGGCAGGTATGGCCAGGGCATCCAGCTCCACAGAGCCCTCCAGGGGCTCTCCCAGCCCCAGTGTTGGTCTGGCTGGTGGTGTCACCCCCTTGTCTCTTTCCACAGACGTGGACCTGTCCTGCAACGACCTCAGCCGTGTCCCTGAGTGTCTCTACACCCTGGGCAGCCTGCGGCGCCTCAACCTCAGCAGCAACCAGATCACAGAGCTATCCCTCTGCATCGACCAGTGGACCCAGCTGGAGACCCTCAACCTGTCCCGCAACCAGCTCACCTCCTTACCTGTACGTCCCTGTCCTTATGTGCCATCTCTGCTCATGTTCCCATGGTTCTCCCTCACCCCACCATCTCCCCCTTCCCCAGTCGGCCATCTGTAAGCTGACCAAGCTGAAGAAGATGTACCTGAACTCCAACAAGCTGGACTTTGACGGGATCCCCTCGGGCATTGGCAAGCTCACCAACCTTGAGGAGTTCATGGCAGCCAACAACAACCTGGAGCTCATCCCTGAGAGCCTGTGCAGGTAAGAAACACATGGCTGGATCTGCTGTGTCACAGGTGGTCACAGGTCACCCTGGGCTGGCCTGTCACCAGCATCACTGTCCCACAGGTGCTCCAAGCTGAGGAAGTTGGTGCTGAACAAGAACCGCCTGGTGACGCTGCCGGAGGCCATCCACTTCCTGACAGATGTGGAGGTGGGCACCCAGTACCTCTCTGCCTTGGGCTGGCTTCCCCACAGCCCCAGCACCTCCCTGGGATCCCAGGGCTGTCGGGTGGGCTGGATGAGGTGAGGGCAGGCGAGCTCAGGGCCAACACCTGCAATCTGCCACATAGTTCAGCCCAGGCAGCCCATGGATTCAGGGCTCCTTCCACATCCCCTCATCTCACTGAAGCCTGGAGCTCTCGGGAGGTCTCCATCCCATGCTCACACCCTCTAATGTCCCTGTGAGCACGTGCTTCACCGAGGTCTCTGTGCCCTCCTTGGCAGATCCTGGACGTGCGGGAGAACCCCAACCTGGTGATGCCCCCGAAGCCGGCGGATCGCTCCTCGGAGTGGTACAACATCGACTTCTCCCTGCAGAACCAGCTCCGCCTGGCCGGAGCCTCCCCCGCCACCGTGGCAGCCGCCGCCGCGGGTACGTGTGTGGGGACGGGGGCACACAGCCCCTGCCTTGGCACGGCCCTGGGACAGGCTGGGAGATGAGCCATGCTCATAGGGTGGCCTGGCTGCCTCTCACCCCATCGCCATGTCCCCAGGGAGCAGCACCAAGGACCCGCTGGCCCGCAAGATGCGGCTCCGGCGGCGCAAGGACTCTGCCCAGGATGACCAGGCCAAGCAGGTGCTGAAGGGGATGTCAGATGTGGCCCAGGAGAAGAATAAGAAGATAGAGGTAGGGTCTGGGGTGGGAGAGGGGCCCTGAGGGCATCACAGCCCTGGCTTGCCTTGGGTGGCAGCAGGGTTCTGGTTGTCCCTAATCTGACCTGTTCCTGTCCCACAGGAGAGTGGGGAGGCAAAGGCGCCGGACCTGAAGACACGGCGCTGGGACCAGGGCCTGGAGAAGCCACAGCTGGACTACTCAGAGTTCTTCAGTGAGGACGTGGGGCAGCTGCCTGGCCTCTGTGTCTGGCAGATCGAGAACTTTGTGCCCACTCTGGTGGACGAGGCTTTCCATGGCAAGTTCTACGAAGCTGACTGCTACATCGTGCTCAAGGTACCCAGGGAGGACCAAGGGTCCCCCACATCCCCTGCCCGGAGCTGCAGCCATCCCATCTCACACCTTGTCTTTCCCAGACCTTCCTGGATGAGAATGGTTCCCTGAACTGGGAGATCTACTACTGGATCGGGCAGGAGGCCACACTGGACAAGAAGGCCTGTTCCGCCATCCACGCTGTCAACCTCCGCAACTACCTGGGGGCTGAGTGCCGCAGCATCCGGGAGGAGATGGGGGATGAAAGTGAAGAGTTCCTTCAGGTGAGGCCAACTCTCATCTCCCCTGTAGCCCCCGGCCCCTCCTGTCCCACCCTCACCCCCTCCCTGCCCCCAGGTCTTCGACAATGACATCTCCTACATTGAGGGTGGCACGGCCAGCGGTTTCTTCACCGTTGAGGACACACAATATGTCACCAGGTACACCTGGGGACCAGGGCTGGAGGGATGTGTGGGGCAGGCAGTGCCCCATGTCCCATTCTGGCTGTCCCTTCCCCAGGCTCTACCGTGTCTATGGGAAGAAGAATGTCAAGCTGGAGCCGGTGGCACTGAAAGGGACATCGCTGGACCCCCGGTGAGTGGCCAGGGGACAAGAGGGTCCTTGCAGAAGGTTCAGTAGGGTCCACCTGAGACTTTTTACCTGCAGTTCTGTGGTGCAAATGGGCTATGCCAGCACCTTCCTACAAGAATAGGGGTTCAAACCCCTCTTGGTGCCCTGCAGGAACCCACAGGATGGGGAGGATGCTCAGCACACCTCATTCTCTCCTGACTCCTCTCACCTCTATCCACCAGGTTTGTTTTCCTCCTGGACCATGGCCTCGACCTCCTGGTGTGGCGCGGGAGCCAGGCCACACTGAGCAGCACCACCAAGGCCAGGTAGGGCTGGTGGGAGTGCTGGGGGTGTGGGGAGCCCAGCTGCCATCTCACCTGCTCCCACTACAGGCTCTTCGCCGAGAAGATCAATAAGAATGAGCGGAAGGGCAAGGCCGAGATCACACTGCTCACCCAGGGCCAGGAGACTCCTGAATTCTGGGAGGTGCTGGGGGGGCAGCCCGAGGAAATCCGACCCTGTGTCCCCGATGACTTCCAGCCCCACAAGCCCAAGCTGTACAAGGTGAGGAGCTGCATCCATGGGGCCATCAGCCCTGCTGGGGTCCTGCAGCCCCCACTTAACGTCTGTCCCCATCCTCTCTGCAGGTCGGCCTCGGTCTGGGCTACCTGGAGCTTCCCCAGATCAACTACAAGCTCTCTGTGGAGCACAAGAAGAGGCTGAAGGCTGATCTGATGCCAGAGATGCGCCTGGTAGGATGAGGCAGGGAGGTTCTCCCAGTCTGACCAGTGAGACTGGTTTCATGCCCCTTCTGCCTCCAGCTGTGCCCTGGGAGAGGGAGGTTCAGCCAGCAGCTCCTGGCTGGGGAATGCTTTGCCGTGTTGGGAGCAGGCAGAGTGTTTTCCAGCTGGGAACACCTGCAGGTGCCTGACCCCCTCTTCTCTGCGGTGCCCTCAGCTGCAGAGCCTGCTGGACACCAAGAGCGTGTACATCCTGGACTGCTGGTCCGATGTCTTCATCTGGATCGGGAGGAAGTCGTCGCGGCTGGTGCGGGCGGCGGCGCTGAAGCTGAGCCAGGAGCTGTGCACGATGCTGCACCGGCCCAAGCACGCCATGGTCACCAGGAACCTGGAGGGCACCGAGTGCCAGGTAGGGCCTCAGATGGGTGCTGGGTGCCTGGGAAGGGGCTGTGGCCAAGGGTCTGCTACCTACTCCCCAGTTTACACCTTGAACACCTGGAGGTGGCACCTGGTGCTCTGGTCTGGTTGATGAGGTGGGGATCGGTCACAGGTTGGACTCGATGATCTTGGAGGTCTTTTCCAGCCTTGATCATTCTGTGATGTAGGTGTTCAAGTCCAAGTTCAAGAACTGGGATGACGTCCTGCGGGTGGATTACACCCGGAACGCCGAGACGGTGCTGCAGGACGGCGGCCTGGCCAGCAAGGTCCGCAAGGATGCCGAGAAGAAGGACCAGTTGAAGGCCGACCTCACTGCGCTCTTCCTGCCCCGCCAGCCCCCCATGCCCCTCAGCGAGGTAGGGCTGGGGATCCCCATGAATCCCCCATGGCATGGGGCCGGGTGCTAAGGGAGGAGCCGAGGGGCTGACGGAGCTCACGGGGCCACAGGCAGAGCAGCTGATGGAGGAGTGGAACGAGGACCTGGATGGCATGGAGGGCTTCGTGCTGGAGGGCAAGAAATTCACTCGCCTGCCTGAGGAGGAGTTTGGCCACTTCCATACCCATGACTGCTACGTCTTCCTGTGCAGGTGACACCTCTCAGGGGCTGCTGGACCACCTTGTCCCAAACCTCCCTGCCCAGTCCTCCTGACTGTCCCATCCCTCACATCACTCCCTGTTCCTGCCCTCAGGTACTGGGTGCCAGTGGAGTATGAGGAGGATGAAGAGAAAAAGAAGAAGGGTGAAGGAAAAGGGGAAGAGGAGGGTGAGGAAGAAGAGGAGGAGAAGCAGCCCGAGGAGGATTCCCAGTGCATCGTCTACTTCTGGCAGGGCCGGGAGGCCTCCAACATGGGCTGGCTCACCTTCACCTTCAGCCTCCAGAAGAAGTTTGAGAGTCACTTCCGTGGCAAGCTGGAGGTGACACAGTTTGGGGGTGACACAGGGGTGCCTCAGCTTTGCCTCTCTTCTTCCCCATCCCCTCTCTGCCCCTCAGGCTGAGGCAGGGCACAGCATCAGAGATGGGAGCTGGTGGGGGTGGTGCAGCTGGGGCTTGGAGCTGTGTTTGGGAAGTCCCTGTTCCCCTTCTGACACCCAGCCCTGTCCAGGTGGTGAGAATGACCCAGCAGCAGGAGAACCCCAAGTTCCTGTCGCACTTCAAGAGGAGGTTTGTGATCCACCGGGGCAAGCGGAAGGACCGGGTCAGCACTCCCCAGCCCAGCCTGTACCACATCCGCACCAACGGCGGGGCCCTCTGCACCAGGTCAGTGCCCAGGGCTGGTCCCTGCGAGGCAGCACCCATGGGTGCCAGATCCAGGTGGGATACCTGCTGGTGGGCAAAGCTGCCAGGTCTCCCACTGATTTGTGCCTCGGGGCCTCCATCTCCAGGTGCATCCAGATCAACACGGATGCTGCTCTGCTCAACTCTGAGTTCTGCTTCATCCTCAAGGTACTGGTGATGGCTGAGCATCCTCAGGGCTGCCTGGATGCCCTCCTGCCCCTCTGGGCAGCCCTGACTCCCCTGTCCCTCAGGTGCCATTTGAGAGCACAGACAACCAGGGCATTGTCTACACCTGGGTGGGCCGGGCGGCTGACCCTGACGAGGCCAAGCTGGCTGAGGACATCATGAACCACATGTTTGATGACTCCTACAGCAAACAGGTGAGCAGAGCTCAGTGCCACCTTACCTGGGTGACAGTGACCACCCAGGCCACACTCAGCCCCATTCCTGCCCTTTCAGGTCATCAACGAGGGAGAAGAACCCGAAAACTTCTTCTGGGTGGGCATTGGGGGCCAGAAGCCCTATGATGAAGATGCCGACTACATGAAATACTCACGGCTCTTCAGGTGGGTACCTGGCCTGGAGGGGAATGCTCCAGTCTGTGCTGCTTCCCTTCCTCCCACAGAGCCCATCCCCCTGGGGAACCAACCAGCCAAAACAGCTGCTCCATCACATCCCTTCCCTCTACATGAGCCAAGTCCTAACAAACTCATGCCTGATGCTGTGCCTGTCCATCTCCCTGCAGATGCTCCAATGAGAAAGGTTATTTCTCCGTGTCAGAAAAGTGCTCAGATTTCTGCCAGGATGACCTGGCTGATGATGACATCATGCTGCTGGACAACGGGCGGGAGGTGAGCTGAGGGCATGAGGCTGTCCTGGGCCCAGATCTGCCAGTGGCTTTTTGGGCTGAGCCCAGCTGCTGATCCTTTCTGCAGGTCTACATGTGGGTGGGCACCCAGACCAGCCAGGTAGAGATCAAGCTGAGCCTCAAGGCCTGCCAGGTAAGACCTCCCTCCATCCTGGAATTGTGTGGGGGAGGATTTGGGCACTTCCATCTCCCCTTGGGGCCCTGATGTGGGTTGTGCAGAGCTCTGGGCTGGAGAACACCATCCCTGGAGCTGGGTGAGGGCCAGGATCCCCATGGCAGTGCTGTGCCCCAGGTCTACATCCAGCACATGCGCTCCAAGGACCCCACACATCCCCGCAAGCTCCGGCTGGTGCGGAAAGGCAACGAGCCCTGGCCCTTCACCCGCTGCTTCCACGCCTGGAGCGTGTTCCGCAAGCCGCCCACCTAAAGGGCCGGGGGCACCCGGAGCTCTGGCCCCGGCATGGCCAGGCCCTGGCACCCCGCACTGCCACCAACGCCAGGCCCAGCCTGGAGCCGCTTCCCCCCGAGCCAGGGCCAGTGGGGATCACTGGGGCTGCCCCCCTGTCCCCTCTTCTCCCAGCACGGGGCCCAGCTCAGCCCCTTCCCTTCCTGAGGGGCATTATGGGGTGGTGTGGGTCTCTGTCACACCCTGCTTGGGGATGCTGCTGCCCCAAACCAGTGCCGAGCTCCCCCTGTGACTGGGGGACAGGAGTGACTCCCAGTTTGGGTGGGAGGAGGATGCTTTGCTAAGGAGAACTGGGGGGAGTGAGGGGCTCTCAGCCCTGGGCCTTAGAGGTGGTCCCTGCTGTCCTGAGGGATGGACCCTTAGCAGGGATCAGCCCATCTGGATCATATCAATAAATGCTGTACTACTCACCTTGACACTGTCTCAGGCTGTAACTCACTCCTAAATGGGGTCACCTCCAACCCTGATCATGCCCCTCTGCATCTCAGGGGAACCCCAGCACTCACCTGGCTCCAAGGCTCAGAAACACCTTGCAGCCCAGGCAGTTGATATTAAATGCTTTATTTTCAATATTAAAAACCAGTATTTTTAATTACTAAACAATGCTAAATCAGCCACACACGTACCGCAGGAGAGCCTGGGGGGGCCACAGGTCCCCAAAAAGAGAGGGGTAGGGGTCAGCTGAGCCCCGTGGTGACAGCCAGCATGGGCCAGGGGACAGAGCTGGCGTCACCACAGCCCCCCAGGAGGACAAGACCAAGCTCAGAGCCCAGTGGGGATTTGGCACAGTGAGACCCCCAGGGTGGAGCAGTCCAGCCTGGGGCAGGAGGGGGCTGGGGCAGCCCCATCTGCCCCCGCCAGCACCAACATGGACCAGGACCAGGAGTCGGTGTGTAATTCCACAGCGTGATCCCATCCCAAACCCACCCCGTGGCAGGAATTAGTGTCAGAAAGGAGCAGCAGGCACAGAGCCCAACCTGGAGAATAGCCCTTGGAGAAGCAACTAAGAGAAAAAGGCCACCTGTGACCCCCCACCGTGCCCCTCCTCGGGCTGCTCAAGGCCTCTGCTGCCCACCTGGGAGCCAGGGGATCCCCGCTGGGCTCCCCTGAGGACAGTCCCTGTGTGGCAGTCAGAGCCTCCTGGCAGGCAGGGAACAGGGCTGTAAACTGCAGGGAGCCGGGCATGTAAACACAGACCAGGGTATGGGGGGGGCCATGCCCAGGGGCTTCTGGCCCCCCACTGCCCCAAGGGACCAAAACCGGGGGAGAAGGAGGGGTCCACAAGCCCCAGCCCTCCCCGTGGAGCCAGGGAAGCAGCAGCATCCCCCGGGAAGGGGGCTATGGAGCAGGGGACAGTGACACTCGACCGTGTATAAAAAAAGGAACTTATCTTCCCCAGGAAGAGTTTGTGCCCCACGGCCCCGGCTCGGGGGGCCCGGGGGGTCCGGGCAGGGAGGTGTGTGGGGAGTGCCGGAGCCGGGGCGCGGCGGCGGCCGGCGCGGATGTTAGAGAGGAGGCGAGTCTACGTTACATGGGGAGGGGGCGCGGGGGTCCAGTCGAGTCACGCATCCCGGGAATCCGAGCACTGAGATGGGTCAGGGAGGCCGGCGATGCCTGTGGGTGAGGCAGCTCCTCAGGAGGAGATCTGATAGGGCTCAGGACCCTGTTCCCCCTCCTCTACAAGCCATCCATCACAACTCCATCCTCCCGTGATGGATCAAGAAGCCAGAGCACTGCGCTGCGGTCCCAGCTCCACATCCCACTCCCACCCCAGGGTCCACCAGCCCCTCACAGACCTCACTTGATGAGGATCCCCGTGGGCCGGGCCTCGTCCTCGCTGGTGTTCCTCAGGTTCTGCTCTGCTTCCTCCGAGGACCTGGAGCAGAGCAGGGTGAGAGGCACTGCCACGGCCTCCTCAGCAGCACATACCCCATTCCCTCCCCACTCACGCAAGGAAATCCTTCACTTCCTCCACAGTGATGTCCCCAGTGGTGTCCAGCGGGTTCTCCAAGCTGCTGTTGGGGGAGTCAATAGGGCTGGGCGAGAAGGCGGCTGGGTGCTCCTCAGGGGACCCTAGGGAGTCAAGGGACAGGAGGGATTGGGGACAGCCAGGACACAGAGCCAGGCTCGCAGCAGGGCTACGGGACACAGTGTGTGTGCAGGGACAGGGTGGTCACTCACTGTCACTGTCCGAGGGCGAGTGCTGGCCCTCAGAGCTGCGTGGGACGTGGGTGCCGTTCGCCTGTGGCAGCTTCGGTGTCACCACTGAGCTGTTGCTGGAAGGAAACAGGGAGGTGTTATGGCCAGAACCAGTGTCATAGGGTGGGTGTACAGGGATTCCACCACAGTAAAACCCCCCATGCCCCTGAGACAGCCCACCTGAGGCAGGAGGTATCCTGGAGCCGGGCAACCTCCAGCCGGCACAGTGGCTCTGTGACATTCCTGGCGCTCAGTGAGAAGCGCTCGAACTCAGATGGTGAAATTAGGTAGAAACCTACAGTGGGGACAACAGCGAGCCTCAGGGATCCCTCACAGTGCTGCAGGTGAGGTCAACATCCCATGGACACAGATGTCACCTGGTGTCCTCACCTTGGCCATGCTTGGTGAAGACACAGGAGGCAATGCCACTGATGTCCTCCTTACGGATGCAGTTGTAGTGGACCTGGGGCCGCAGGCTGGGCACGGTGAAGATGTGGATGTCCCCCAGGTTGGTGAGACAGGCCAGGCAGTTTTCCAGCCGCTCCTCAGAGCCAGCACTGGCCAGGCTCACCAGGGCCACCTTCCGCACCCGGCAGCCCTCGTGTGCTGTCAGCTTGAACTTAGTCTTGGCACTCACTTTGGGCAGTGTGAACACCTGGAAGGGCAAGGGGAGCTGGGCTCAGGGGAGAGCAGGAACCTGCAGAGTTTAGGGGGGCACCTTCCCCTTGGATTCACCACCCTAGAACAGGCACAGGAGTGCCCCCAAAACTTGACTAGTCACCTTCAGTCACTGTGTGATGAGGACATCCAGAGAGAACACGGGATATTTTGTGTCCCATCTCTACCAGTGGGACACTGAGCCCCGTGCTCACCTTGAACTGTTCCTCGGAGGAGATGAGCATGGAGTGGCTGCCCTGCATGTCAGGGGCCTTGGCCAGGTCCCGAGACACCTCATAGGGCTCAGGCAGGGGGTTCCCCCGCCCATCCAGCACCGCAATGGCCACCACTGGAGCCCGGTGCATCAGCTGGATCTCCTTCCCCAGCACCGCTTCCACCGCCCGCTCTGAGAACTTCTCCCGTGACGGCACCTCCAGGGCGTAGGCGAACACCGACCCGGAGTTGGTCCCTGCCCACATCGTGGGGCCGTGGTGGGCAGCTGCGGGGGCAGAGCAGTGTCAGAGCCCCCTCCACACCGACCCAGCTTGGGAGCTTTTCCCGGGGAGGGAGGGAGGGAGGGGGGATCTCACCGTCACGGAGGAAGGTGTCAGCAAAGTAGAGGCACCGCACAACCCCCGACAGCGAATCATCGGCCGAGCGGGGCTCGATCCGCCGCTGCACCGGCGTCATCTCCACCTCGGGGGGCCCCGCCTGCTCTGCCAGCTGAGCGTTGGCCTCCTGCACCTGGGGAGGGGACACAGGGTCAGTCCCTGCTTGGTGGAGACAGGGACCTGCCATGTTGGCCCCCACTCCTTGCCCACCTTGCTGGAAGGGCTGCTGGCATTGAGCCTCTTCTTGCCCGACACGCGGCTCTTGCGGATGCGGCGGAAGGACTGACGCAGGGACTTCTTGAGGGACTTGACACGGGACAGGGGCCCCTCCATGGCCAGCGAGTCGTTGGGGTGCAGCGTACACCTGAGGGCACCGACACTGCTCAGCACCCACCACGCCACTCCAGGGAATCCCCAGCACCAAGGTCCCCCCATACCTGGCCAGCACGGGGTTGCGCCGGTAGTAGTCGAAGAGTCCAAAGCCATGGCTGGTGCCAAAGGCCACGAGGTTCCACTCGGAGTGGAGGGTGACGGCGGTGACGGCGGCGGGGGGCACGCACTGCACCAGCACGCTGGGCTGGAAGCCGGGAGGGAAGTGGAGGGGCCCGTTCTGAGGCGCCAGCCGGTCGTGGCCCTTCCAGGTGAAGCCCTCACGGTCCTGCAGCAGGTCCACGGTGGCCACACTGACCGCGTGCTCCGACTTCTCATCGCTCAGCTCCATCACCAGCACCTGCAGGGACAAGCACAGACAGGGGGACACATTGGAACCACTCCCAGACAGCCAGCCTGCTGCACACCGGGGGCTAAACCCAGCGTAGGAGCTGTTCAAGGACAACTATGGGCATCTGCAGGGTCTGTAGCCCCCCTCATGCTATGGGTCCCCAATGGGGGAGCTGAGAGGTGCTCAGCAACCCCTGCTCTGTCCTTGCCACCTTACCTGCCCTGCCGTGCCAGCCACCACCATCTTGGCCGTGTACTTGCAGAGCGCAATCTTCTGCACGCCCAGGCGTGGGTCGTCGCTGTAGGGATCAAAGCAGCCCACCTGCAGGAGGGGACAGATGAAGGGACAGCCAGGACCCTGCACACAGCTGTTGGGCAGCCCCCCATGCACCCCCACGTCCCTCCACCAGCTGTGGCACATGGGCCACTCTGGGCATCATGCCGAGGAAAAGTCCGTCGCCATGCACCCCCTGGCTCTTTCCCCCATGCTGGGGCAGACCCGCGGGACAGGGCCCACGGAACAAGCGTCCCTTGTTGTCCCCACAGTGCGTCACACAGCAGCTGTGCCCTGAGCCGGGGGACACGTCCCCGGGGCACAGCCGGGATGGCTCCGGCAGGTGCATCCCCCGTGCCCGGCTCTGGGTTTGCCCCCTCCAGTGCTGGCAGAGCTCAGAGGGTGCTGAGGTCCACGGTAGTGTCACCCTGCCCAGGGGACCTCACCTTGCGGAACGGAGGCCACTCCTCCTCGCCCGCCTGGTTGAGGCTGTCGTTGTGCTCACAGTCTGTCTGGAAGATGTTGGCAGTGCCCAGCTTGTAGAGGGGCTTCAGGGAGACCCCCGAGGCGTCCCAGAACCGCACCGTGCCGTCCTCGTGCCTGGGCGGGGGGGTCCTGTCAGCGCGGGGCCCCAACATCTGCCCGGCTAACAAGAGCTGCCTGTGTGCTGGCAGCCACCGTGCCAGAGCGGGGGGACAATGGGGCACAGCGCAGCGGGTGACACACTCCTGCCCAGCCAGAACAAGAAGGCGTAGCCCACCCAAAAAGAGGGAGCGGATGCCACCACCATCCCATCCCACTCCCCCACTGCAGGAATGGGTGTAGATGTGTCCCCTCCTCATTTCGGGTTTCCCAGGCCCCCTCCCTGATGCCAGCCCACTCACCCAGTGAGGAGAAGGCCCCTCTGCGTGGGCTCCTGGGCCAAGTTCTTTCCCCCATCAATGGGCCAAGCCTGGAGGGAGGGATGGAGAGGGGGTTGGAGGAAGGGATGAAGGCTGCTGGGTCGTGCTGGAAGGGGCTCAGCAGGACCCCTGCCCACCATCCCCATCACTGACCACAGAGGATTGCCGGGGGCTCTGCTGCTCGCCCACACTGACGATCCTCTCCCAGAGCTTGAGTGGCACATTGGAGACGTGGCAGGAGCAGGTGATGGCAGAGGAGTGGAGAGGTGCCAGGTAGGGGGCAGGGATGGTGGGCCAGCCCGGCGTCTGCAGGTCGATGGCCACCAGCTCCTCCTCCACCAGCACTACGAGGGCTCGGGGGTTCTCAAAGCCTGGGGAGGGGTAAGATGGTTGCTGCATGTGAAGCAACCTCCACACCATCACCCACTCCCCAGGGTGGCCTTGGCAGGACGTACCTCCCTCCGGCACCTCTGCGCTCTGCACAGTGAAGAAGTCAATGACACGGGACGTGAAGTCCAGCGTGGCCAGGGTCTGGCCCTGCACCACACTGACACAGTGCCTGTCACCATAGCTGGCCCGTGGCATTCCCCCACTGAAGATGATGAAGGGGTTCCTGGGTGGGAGGAAGCAGCTGCCATCAGACCCTGGACCCCCAAGTGCCCCCTGTGCCCATGTCCAGCCCACCCACCTACCCTGACTCGCAGGTTCGCCAGAGGATTTTGCTGATGGCTTTGCAAGGGAATGGCCCTGAAACAAAGACACCGACACTGTGGTTGTAGCACTGGGATGGGGGGGATCATCTCCCAACCCCAGAGCCCCCCCAGACCCCCATCCTGTACCGTAGGGGATGGTGGACATGACGGGCTGCTGGGTCCTCTGGCCGGTGCCGCTCACTGCCCACACCATGTACCCACCATCACTGTGGGAGCTGACAATGCTCTTCCCGCTCTGCTCCCAGGCCAGGCTCTCCAGCTGCTGCATGGGGGGCACACGGGGGGCTCAGAGCTCGGATGGGGACACACACACAGGGCCACAGCCCCACCAGCCCCATGCCAGCCCCGGTACCTGGTTCCCCAGGAAGAGATGCTGGACAACACGAGTGCTCTGCTCCCACAGGACCACCAGCCCCCGGCTGTAGCCGATGAGGAGCCGGCTGCCATCCCGTGGGTGCTCCTGGATGGATTCCACGGGCCCCAGTGCCTTCCCGCAGCGGTAATCATCGGGGACACTGTGGGGGGACATGCACAGGGGGTCAAGAGGGGAGCTGAGGGTGCTGGGGATGGGGCATGGGGCCTGCAGGGCTCTCACCTCTGCAGGATCTCATCCGGGAAGAGGGTTTTGTCCTCCAGCAGCATCAGGGTGGGCAGGGTGACAAAGTACACGGCACCGCCCTCAGTGCCCAGGCAGACCATTGCACCAGCAGCCATCGGCAGGACCACCGTCACCCGTGTGATGCCAGGGGAGCAGCTGGGAGGGGAACAGGGGCTGCCTCAGCACCGTGTTGGGTCTGGGGGCGCATCAAAGAGACCTCAGACCTCCCCTGCTCCATCCCTACATTCCCATCTCCCTGAGTGCAGCAGGACAAGGACACAGGGACAGCTTCAGTGCTGACAGCAATTAGAGCCATTAAAATCACCCCAGGGGCCCTGCCAGCACCATAAAAAAATCCAGAGCTGTTCCCTGCACTCGGCATCACAGCTGGGATCAGAGGAGTATCCCAGTGGGGAAAACACCATCACGGGAGAGGGCCTTGGCCACCTTCCCACCCGAGCAGGCCGGCTGCTCCCACGCGCCGTTCCCAGCTGGCAGCGGCACCACTGCGGCCGCAGCCCCGCGGGGGAGCGGCTCCGACCCCCCCGGGCAAGTACTTAGTGCTGCCGGACCCTGGGCGTCCCGGGAGGCCAAAGCTGCGGGTCTCTTCCAGGTGGGAGCAGCCCTCCTTCTGGCACACCTCCCACAGGTGCAGTGTGTTGTCGTCCAGCAGGGAGAGGAGCCAGCCCTGGGGATGGAGGGTGGGGTGTTGTGTGAGCTGCTGGGGGGCTGCTGCCAGGTTCCCTCCCCAGGGACAGCCACGTACCTGGCCGGGAAGGAAGTGCAGCTGGGTGACAGTGGCCGTCTCCTTGTGCAGGCCTGTCAGCTCCACACCTGGTGCACCATATCTGGGGGGGCCGTCAAAGAAACAACGAGGGTAGAGCCCCCCCCACTTCCCCAGCAAACCTCAGGACCCTCCAAATTCCCTCAGGTCACAGTTCTGCCTGCAAACACCAGTTCAGCCCCCTATTCCCAGGAGAGCCAGGGCACAGCATCCCTGGTTGCACCTAATGCCAGAGCTGGCCTTGGCACCACCATCCCCATCCAGGATCTACCAAGCACCTCCAACTCCAAGCAGGACACTCTGAACCAGCCTGGGATCTACCAAGCACCTCCAGCTGGGACACCGCAGGTCAGGCTGGGATCCACCAACCACCTCCCACCGGGTCAGGTCCCAGGTCAGGCTGCGGCCAACACACACACAGAGCTGGGGTGGGTGTGCGAGAGGTGCCGGGAGCCCCGGCACGCAGCGGGGTGGGGTTCGGCATGCGCCGGCACAGCCTCACTCACCCGACTGGTCCCGGCTCCTTCGGCAACGCCGCTCGGCAGGAACCGCGGCAGGACCCACACAATGCCTCCAGCACTGCACAGACCCCAGCCTGGCATCCCTGGCACCCCCAGCACCCCCAGACCCAGCCAGCTGCTGCCCCCAGCCCAGTGTCACAAGTGCAGCCACATCTGGGCATGCCGTGTGCTGGGGGTCCTTGCCCCTGGTCACCTTCTGGTGCCCTCGGGGCACAGGGAACCAGCCCGGCGGCTCTGCCCGGCCAGACAGGCAGGAGCTGTCTGGCAGTGCTGGGCACAGCTGAGCCGGCAGAGCCACGGAGTTTTGGGGAGAGCAGGCAACAGGGCATGGGAATGAAGCTGGGAGCACGCAGAGGGCTCTCAGTGCTACATAGATGGGGGGTGCCACTCATCCTTGCTCATTGTGGGGTCTTTCCCCACCCAAAATAGTGCCACAAGCTGAGAGCCCTCAGGGCGAGTGGTTCGGGCACACCAGTGTCACTAGCATGTGGGATGGGGCTCCAAGGCTAGGGACCCCCAGCTGCCCCAGGAGATCCCTCAGGTGCTGGCTGCCCCTCAATGCCAGGCTATCTGCAACCGGATCCATCCAGCCTGGCCGGGGAGCACCCAGGGGTGCCCCCACTAACCAGTAACGCCAGTCAGGCCAGCTCCGGCTGCTGCCTCGCCCGGCCCCGGCCTCCCCGGCACCTCCAAACTCCAGAAGCATCTTTTTGGAGGCAGCCGGAGCGGGGCCGTATAGGCAGGGGGTACCACGCTGGGTACCACCCCAAAACCATCCC
>VXBB01016994.1:147891-166060 GCA_013399915.1 Illadopsis cleaveri | reverse complement strand
GGCGGGGCGGAACCCTGAGGGACAGCTTCGCCCACCAATCACGGCGCGGCAACGCGAGCCGCGCGCCTCGACCCCGCCCACCCGCGCTGCGCCTGCGCCCCCGCGGCTCCGATGGGATGTGTAGTCGTCGAACTCAACGCCCTCTGCGCTGGATTTATTTGTATTCTTTTAAAAATCCTCTTCTTTCGGTGTTCTTCTTCCCTGTGGGCATGGTGAGGGACAGTGAGGACACCCCAAGCCTGGTCATCGGGGTCTCAAAGCCCCCACAAACTTGGGGTGTCGTGAATTTAGTGTCTCATCATGTGCCCCACAGCCATGGGGTGCATCAACATGGCGGCGCCCCGGCTAGTAGGCCTGGAGCATCCTGCCGGCTCCCAGAATTAGCATTCGAGCCTCATTCCCGGCTGGCGACTCATTGTTCCCGCCAGGGCACTGGGAGTATTGTTCCCCACTCCCCCCCACGGCATCATCGCAAGGTGGGAGGGGGAACAACCTGCCCTGCACCCAGTTTTGGGGTGAGTCACCCCGGGCAGGGCATGGCTTCCCCTCCCTGCTGACTAACCCCGGCCCTGGGGAGATGCGACACTGGGGTGACGCAGGGTTTTGGGGCGGAAAAGAGCCCGGGGGCAAGCGGGGAACGATGCCCCGGTGATGGGCTGTGGGCTCACGGATGGATGGAGGGGCCTGGACCAAGGCACAACCCCGGGGACTGAGGGTGGAGAGGCTGGCGCCAGATATGAGTCTGCTCTGAGGAGGGAGAAAAAGAGGAAGGAGGAGAAGGAGGAGGAAGAAGGAGAACAAGAGAGAAAGAAGGGAGTAGAGAAAAGGTGAGGAGAGGCAGAGGAAGGGAATAAGAGATAAAGAGGTGTGAAGAAGAAAGGAAAAGAGGGAGGAGAGGAACAGAAGAAACAGGAGGAAGAAGAGAGGAGACGGAGAGGAGGATGAGAATAGGAGAGAGAAGGGAGAAGAGCAGGAAAGAAGAGAGGAGGAAGAAGCGAGACCAGCAGTCTCCATCCATCCCCTCCTGGCACCTCACACCATTCCACCATCTCTCTCTTGCAGGAGGGAGGCAGAGGGAGGGTAAGAGGGGCTCAGCATGAGGCCGAAGCACAGGCTGCTGGCAGGAAGAGGAGGAAGGCAGAGATCGCTGTCCCTGCTTTCTAGGACATCACAGGAAGCACAGCCACCACATTTGGCCACCGTGTCCCCGGGGAGCTGGTGACTCCCTTTATTTAGAACCAGTTCCCTGGTCCCAACCACCTCGTTCCTGCCAGGGGGAATTGAGGCACATCCCAGCCCCCAGTAATACCACACAGAGCCAGGCCAAGTGATGCTTTCTGCTTTTATTCAATTAATGCAGCAATCTATACAAGAAAAAATAAAATAATAATGAAACCATGAAATTCCAAACCCTGACAGTGAAGAACCAAATTCTTCCTAAGAATCAACTGGAATTAAAAGATTCCCCCACATCAGACTGTACATAAAATAATCTCTGCCCCATTTACAGCGTTTCACACAGTACTTCTCGTATCTCAAACTTCAGAACTGTACAACTTTGTTACAAACCACGCTTTTTCCTAGGAAAAGCTTACAGAAAAAAATATTGCCACTTTCTTTTATTTTTTTTTTAATTTTTATTTTTATTGGTAACAAAAAAAATTTAGAATCTTTTAAAAAACAAAAATTAAAGTCAGCCAGAACTTCTAAGTGTGGGCAGGGGAAGGAGCAGAGACATTTCTCAGCCGAATGTTTCTCCTCCCAACAGGGAAAGGGAACACTTTTGGCAGGTAAAAGACTCTTTGCTGCCGGTGGGGGTCTAGACCCCAGCTCCCCCAAGCCCTCCTCAAAGCCTGGCAGCTGTTTTAATCCTGGGCTTGGATAATTCCACCACTGACCCTTCTCGAGATACGGTAACAGTAACAAACCCCAATTCCTCCTGGTTGTACTGTTCTTTGCAAAAAAGCAGGGATGAACCCCACCTTCCTCCCCCTTCCTTAGGAAAGACAGTTCTCCTGGTCTGGGCTGTGGGCCTGGATTGTCACACTGGATGTAGCTCCCAGTTTGGGGCTGAGCACGGACACGCTGTGGGTGGATGGAGAGGTTGGACCACACACAACCAGATCAGACACAGGACAAAGCCAACGGGGTCAGGGCTGTGCACGAGCTTGGCCTGGAGGACAGATGAGAGAAGTTTTGCCTCCAAACTGGAGCTCACCTCACTCCCTGCCCAGCACCAGCCCCATGCCACCAGCCTGACCTGATGCCTGTGTGCAGCCCAACAGAGAAAACCAGGAATTCTGAGCCACAGTTTCAACCAGACAGGTTACAGGAAGGATCCAGACCTCTGGATCCGTGTGAAGAATGTCTTCTAGTTTCGAATCCAGGTTTCACTCCGATGTTGTTCAGTGCAAAAGAGTTAAAAAACCATGTTATCTACACATATACATCCGTGTCTATAGAAAATGTCTGTACAAGTGGGAAGATGGCCCTGCCTGCACGTTGGGGACTCCTCTCCTGAGGGATGCTGCGGGTTGTGCCCACTTGCATCCTGCTCCCTCTCTCTCCAAGGTGTCAAGCCCCAACCAGTCAGGTTAAAAACCAAGAGCAGATCGTGGCTGGAGAGGAGCTCCTCCTGTCCCCCCAGCCACAGCTGCCAGCTCTGACCCTCTGCATGGATGGGAAGAGGGAAGGAGGGGAAAGCTCCTGAGCAGGACATGCAGGAACACCAAAACAAGCTGGGAAAGGCAACTTGCACACGTACAGACTGCACAAGGACTGGGATGAGGTGATGGCTGGGACCAGGCTAGATGTAAGATCTCAGGATGTCCAGAGACAGAGCCAGCGCCTCATCCCATGGAAGTCCTGCTCTGGGAAGCAGCTGTGGAAAGGCTGGCTGCTCCAGCTTCATTTTGAGTTGACACCAGGGTATAGTATCCATATGGGAGAGGTAGGGATACAATTGGGAGCCGGGGGGGAGAGGGGAGAGCTGAAACCTCTGGCAGTGACCTCTGTCACTGACTGCACCCACAGCAGAGCCTGGCACCACGATGGGCACAGGGCATGGCCAGGATGGATCCAGAAACACAAAGCCATCAGGAGGAGCAGGGATGTCTGCTCCCTGCGTGTGTTTTTTCCATCAGGGGAATGCCAAGCTTTCCAAAACAGAGGCTTTGTAGCCAAGAGCTGGCCTGGATTCACAGCAGAAAGCTGGGAGGGTAAGGAACATTGCTTCCAATGCTTTGTGTGGTCTGAAAATGGCATTTTCAAGGTTTCACAAGCAGCAGAAGCACAAACTTTTGGATCTCTGGACTGACAAGATATGCTCCTTTTAGAGGTTGTGCCTCAGCACGGAGCCAGTGGGGGCTTTCACCAAGAATGCCATTTGGCTAATCAGAAACAGGCACTGGGGACTTCACCAACACCGCCACAGGCCAGCACTGTACTGAAGGTGATGGCAACATCTCTGAGCTCATGTGACAAGATCCAGCCTGAGCAGAACCCCAACACCAAGTGAAAATCAGACAGTGGGACCCAGATGTCAGCAAATCAGCACTGCAGGGAACAACGCCTGGGTGGTTGTTTTAGACCAGGAGCCCCTCAAAACAGCAGCAAATAGGTTTCAAAATATATTACATCTTTTTTATTGCCAAGCGTGCAGACCATGAAGTGTGTGAGGAACACAACACTAAGAAAAACTACAATTGAAGGGAGGGCAAAGCAGTAAAAATTTAAAAATAAGACTACTCCATACAACTGCCAACACTTGGGTTCAAAGAATCAGCTGGAGGAAGTTTTCCTTAAAAGTACAGCTCTAAATATGGCATTGGGCCCCAAGCTTTGCAAACACCAAGGCTTTGGTCTGGGCTAACACAAACCAAGTGGGAGAAGAAGATGATGATGGCAGATGCTCTAACACAACTCCACAGGGCTGAATGCCTGATTCTTCTCAGCATTTCCTGTAGCAACCAGAAAACTCCCTAGCCCTGGAACACAGGCAGGAATAAGCCAGGAGAAAGCAGGCAACTTCAGTGCTAGATGCACTGAACTGGGGCCAAACTCGACCCCTGCAGTGTCCCTGCTCCCAGAGCCAGCCTCGGAGGGGACAGAGCTGCTCAGCTCCTCCAAAGGCCACAGCAGCTCCTGTTCCTGCCCTGTGAGTGCAGCCACTCCCTCAGGATGGGATACTGTGCTGAGAATGCTGCACCAACTCAGCTCTCTCCACCTGGAGGGGGCAGAGGAGAAAGGCTCTTCTCGGGAGTCCCAAGGCACAAGCCCTCACAAGCACAGCGTCTCCTACTCCTCTCTGCTATCCCCAGCTCTGGGAAGCAGCACGTGCTCAGTGTGATCCCTCACTTGGCAGCCCTGAGATTCCAATATGGATCTCGGGACAATGCTGGGCCATGTTTCCTGCCTCCTCAACCACAGCATGCCCCTAGTCAGACCAGCACTGAGAAACCAGAGCTCTAGTACATTCTTCTTGGAGAGGGCAGCGCAGGGACACAGGGCTGCGAGCCCACACTGGCTTGGGAAAAGAGTCTAGAAAGGAAACCTACTGCATTTAAAACA
Source organism: Illadopsis cleaveri (assembly GCA_013399915.1). Classification (NCBI taxonomy): domain Eukaryota; kingdom Metazoa; phylum Chordata; class Aves; order Passeriformes; family Timaliidae; genus Illadopsis; species Illadopsis cleaveri. Next base: position 161,491 of record VXBB01016994.1, on the reverse strand, counting down.
CTAAAGTGCAACAAAAATGTCTTAAACCCTTTGAAATTGATCGCAGCAAGAGGGGTCTGCAAAGCTTCAAACTTCCAGTTACTGCAGGGCACCCTTAAAACAGACCTGAAAACCACCAGGTAAGAAAAGACCAAGGAGCCCTTTGGCGAAACAAGGAATACAAGCCCACCACGGAATTTCAGCTCCTGGGGTCAAACATCATATTTAGAACATTTGGAAAGGAAAAGTGTTAAAGCAAAAAAAAAAAACAAAACCAAAACAAAACAACCAAAAACTAAAACAAAAATACAATTCTTGAATCTTGCGCAATGAAACAGTTAAACTTTTTGGTGTTTTCAAAAGAAATCCCAACAGACAACCTGGCATAACTTTATCTGCTTCCTAAGGGAGAGATGCCCGCCTGACCCATGACTCAGGACACCATGTGCACTGGACATGTTCCATCCTCACGTATGTCTCAGCATTCCTCCATTCATAAAACCAAATCCTTCCTGTTTACTCTTCAGCCTGAAAGGAAAAACCAAAACTGAAGCTAGATGGAAGATAGCCAGAGGGAGGAGAAAGTTTTCACAGACTGGAGGCCAATCTCATCAGCTCCACGAGCCTGGGAAGTGCAATCCTCAGTGTCGCCTCATTTTAACTTTCCTGGCGGGGCTGCCATCCTCCTCTTCCTCGTCACAGTCCTCTGTGTACTCGTAAGACCTTCGCCAATAGTTCTCAGAGCTGAAGTGGCTCCGTCTCCTATGTTTTGGTAAGAGGACCGAGCGCCTGTTCTCCTCCTTATCCATTTCCAGAATCCGTGGCCTGTGGAGAGGAAGAGAACAGGAGTGAGAGCACACCACGACGGGATCCAGGCTTTCCTCCTGGATGCTATCTGCAGGTTACTTGCCATGATAGCTCTGCCTGTTTTTGCACTGCTTTCCCAGCACTGGGTACTTGGCAGAGCAGGAACAGATCACCAAGTTGCACCTCCCGAGGGGAGCTGAGAACTTTGCTATGATGGGCCAGTTCTTTCCCTTCCCAAGGCAAGCTTTGGCCTTTATCTCCACCAGGAACACTTCCAGTCACCTCTTTTTTTTTACTTACAGCTTGTGGCCCCAAGAAAAATCCCTTGGGCAGAGGGGTCTGTCTCTACTGCAGTAGAATTTAGAGCACAGAGCTGAGCTCCTTATGGTGCAGGATCACACCACAGCTCCAAATCCTTTGTCCTTTCAAATATTAGCACAGTGCAATTGTTATTTCTGCAGAGCTGCCTCTGATCATTTTCTAGCAAGACTGGGTAGGTGGGCTGCACACACCGCTGACTTTATCCAAGTGGCTCCTGAGAGATCCCACTATGATATCCATGAGAATTACCTGTTATACTGGAGTCTCTGAGGCCAGAGAAAGAGAAAAACATGTTTTTCACACCCATCTGCTGCAGGAGCCTGTGCAAGCCATCCCCCACAGCCTGATAAGGTCACATCAGGCTGAAAAACAGCTCTGACGGATGTGCACATTTGTCCCGCATGATCGCTCCTCTAATCGGACACCGGCCCTCTGCGTGCTCCCAGGGAAGCTGCATCTGCAGCCCAGCTTCAGATCTTCATCCATCTTCCCAGCCTGCATCCAGGTGAATGAACACTGCTCACAAACAAACTATCCCCACCCTCCTCCCTCCAGGACAGGTTCAAACAGGGCTGGGACCGCACAGCAGCCAAACCCTGCCACCAAATCAACTTTTGAGTTGTACCCATTGTGCAGAGAATGCCATCTGGATCCTCAGGAAGCTTTGGAATTTGAATATGCAGGACAGCTGGCAGACTGGCTATCACTCTCAGCCATCAGAGTGCTCACACCAAGGTGTTTAGGGGAAGCCTTGCTGCAGAGCTCAAGCTTGTCTGAAACCTCAGCAAGGAGCTTCCCTGAAGGTCAGGCTTAAGCATCCACACAGTCTGATTTCTCTCACAAAAATAAACACACACAGCTCTGGAATCAAAACAGGCCTGAGAAGCTTTGCAAGAAGTCCTTAACCTTTCCCAGATAGCAAACCCTCACGTTCCCTCCCTGGACTGCTTTCATAATATAGTTTAACGCAGCTGCACAGGTTGCTTGGCAATAGAGGTCAGAAATGATTAGCTGCAGGGAAACTATTGTTCTGAATGACTGCATTATCAAAAGCCAGCCAAATCTATTGCTTCTTCATTATGCCACTCACAGGATAAACAATGTAAGCTGCTTACAGCCAGAGCTCAGCCTCCACAAGTCTGGGAGGAACACATAAAGCGCTCATTCTGATAAAACAGATCTGGGCATTGCAGAAAGCACCTGGCAGGTGCAAATCAGAATCGTTTTAAATATGTTCTGAGGCCAGGAACCTCAACTATGCACTGATTCAGAGACACCATCCCAAAATCTGCTCTTAGGAGAGATGATCCTACCTGTGGGCAGCATCAGGATCTGCTTTGCGATGGGACCGCTTTGGTTTCAGGATCTGGTCCCGGTTGTTTCCCGACAGGCGGTCAGAGTTATAACCTGGTGGCAACACAGAGCTACTCAGGGATTTTGTTTCCAATCGAGGTGCATCTAGTCTTGTTCTGCAAATATTTAAAGAGAAGAGAATTTGCAAGGAGTTTCTACAGAATCACCACTGTGGCAGAAGAACCCTCCACCCCAACCACACAGCTCGGGAGGAGGGGCAGGAATACCACACTCCACAGCACAACAAGTTGCAGCTTTGTGGTACTAGAAGCTTCACAGAATGGTTTAAGTTGGAAGGGACCTTGAAGATCATCTCATTTCCAACCCCCTGCCAAAGGCAGGAACACCTTCCACTAGACCAGACTGCTCCAAGCCCTGTCCACCCTGGACACTTCTTGGACACTTTCAAGAATGGGGCACCCACAACTTCTCGAGGCAACCAGTGCCAGGGCCTCAGCACCCTCACAGGAAAGGATTTTTTCCTTATATCTAATTTAAACATACTCTCTGTCAATTTGAAGCCATTCCCCTTTATCCTGCCTTGGCTTAGGGACATACAGTCATGAGGTGAATGCAAAAGGTGCCAAGGTCACTGCAACCCCAGCTCTAGGATAAGGAGCAGAGGTGCTGGAGCAGCTGTGAAATCCCATGAAATCACTTGGCAATAACTCACAGCTCCAGTTAAGCCACCTGGGTGGGAGATGCCCTACAAAACTATCATCACCTGCAACAGCAATAACTGCTTCCACCTGGAAACTCCCTCCTGCCCACGGATCTCCCGGGGTCAGGTGTTCCTCAGCTTGACTAAGAGGTGCAAAGAGTTGAAGTACGAGTCAGGAGAAGGCGTAGCAAACAGAAGCTGCACCACATCCTTTCCAGCAGCTCTGAACACGTTCAAGCTATGCTGGAGAGCAAGCACAGCTCATCCCAAAGGAGAATTGTCACAGGACTGTAGTCATGCACAGGTGAAAGAGGCAGCAAAAATGAAGGGGAGAACCACTATTTGCTCTCCAGTGCTAAACTTTCGCTCCTGAGGGAGGTTTCCACAGGAGAATCCCAATCTAAACTTCTGTTAGGAACCACATCCAGTTGCCAAGCTTCTCTCTGCCATCAGGGAGAGCCTCTTCAGCTAATCAGGGTGATGCCAGTCTGGCACAGGCAAAGCTGGGCATGGCAGCCTGAGTTTGCCCAGCATGCCAGAAACAAGGAACACTTCCACAGGCAGCTGCCAGGCTGGAGCCTGTGCTAGCCCACGCTGTCATCCTGAGTTGTTCTCAGCTCCAGCCTGAACACCAAAGGCCTTGCAGATCCTGCCCGTGACAAGTGAGGTGGTTTAAACACCTCTCAAATACAACAGCAACTGCGGGGCTGCAATTCAAACAAACCAACCCCCAATACACTGCAAGGGAACACCAGCCATGCTCCCACTGGCCAGGTACAAGGAGAAGTGACAATAAAATGGAGAACAATGTTCCTACCTATTTTAAATAGAGAAACTCTATTTATGAGAGTGAAAGCAGAATGGCAGCAAAAGCCCCTAAAATTGCTTTCAAGATCTGGTTCAATAGGTCTCATTTCTATACACACCTCCCACATTACCTCTCCCAGCATTTCATAACCTGAGAGCACCATTCCTCCCCTCCTCTGGCTCAAAGCACTTCCAAACCCCGCTGGCTCCCAGCAGCCCTGTGATCCAACACACAGGAAACACTGAGTACTGAAGTGTTTATGACCTGCTTGGTAACCACACTGCTCTGGAGAATCCTGCAAAGCCCCACTGCTCCTCCAGCTCCCACAGCTTTGTTCTTCTGCTGCTGTCAGCGAAAACACACTCAGAGCAGAGGCAAGAGCAGAGCTAGGCTCAAACATCTGGGACTCAGCGGGCTCTGGCAGAATTCAGAGCCCAATATCACAAATCCAACTGGGATGGTCTAACTGATCTGATCAGGAAAGCTCAGGGCTGATCCTCACACCGCGAAAAAGAGGAAGAGGAGTTTCACGAGGCCTCTGGCTGCTCCCGAGCCTCTGGTGCTCGCAGGCCACCAGCGGAAGTAGCTCTTTTCCTGGTTGCATAACAGCCTGTTCCAGGCAAAGTCTCATGACCCCGGGGATGGGGAATGGCGTTTGTGCGGCCATCCACGGCGCGGGGAACGCGGCGCCGGCAAAGGGCACGGCAGCCCCGCTGTGCGCGCAGGGACACGCAGGGGACACGGGGAGGGAGGTGGCCGTCCTCACCAGGGATAAGCAGCAATTAATAAGCTCTACTTGGCAGCAATCACAGCGCAGCCTTTGGCAAACATGGCCACGGATTCACCGCGGCTGCGGAGGCTACACGGAAATAATTACATGGGGGGGTTTATGCTTTGCTTAAAGAGAAAAATCCTGGTGTGGTTTCATCTGGCCTGTCTGTTGGGTCAGCCCCTCGCTGTCTGATGGGCAGGGACACTTCTGCTCTGACATGAAACAAATCAGGCCCCCAAAAATCAGGGTGGATGAGCAAACAAAGCCATCAGAGCTACAGGCTCGGTCCCTTCAGCAGGAATGCACCAGGTCAGCTGGGTACAACCAATCAGGGGGACCTCACTGCTCCTCCCAGGACTTAAAGGGGGCTTATAAAAAACACAGAGAACAACTTTTTACATGGGGAGATGGTAATAAGACAAGAGAGAAGATTTAGATTAGGTATTAGAAAGAAATCCTTTACTCAGAGAGCAGTGAAGCACTGGCACAGGTTGCCCAGAGAAGCACAGGTTGGATGGGGCTCTGAGCAACCTGGTCTAGTGGAAGGTGTCCTTGCCTATGGCAGGGGTTGGAGCAAGTTGAGGTTTAAGGTCCCTTCTTGCCCAGATGCACTTTGAGGGCAGCCAGGCTTGACTGAAACAATCCAACACCCTCAGCTTCCCAAGGCTGGAGAAAGCAAGAGGCAGAGCCAGTTTAAACAGGCATGTTCAATATCTGCACCACTTTGGGCAGCTTTAGCTTATTTATCTGAGTCTGTCTTTTCCAGGGAACTGCTCCACAACCTGGGACAGGCAGCTTCTCTTTCCCAAAATCCAACCAAAGCAGCTACAAGACTTGGAGATGACTCCTTGTCAGCATTTGTGCTGTTTTTCCCTGGCTGCTCCAACACTGTGAACACAACAGCTGTAAGTTCTTATCACAGCTTCTTGCCCCAAACCTCACGTGGCCATACCCAGCTGTGGGGTGGTTGGCTACAGCCTGCCTTTCATCCCACTCTATCTCCTGCCACATCTCATCCTGCCTCCCTGGGTCTGGGCTGATTTTGCCAGGCTAATGCCTCAGGGCTGCTGTTTTTGCTGCCTTCATTCCATGGGTTTCTCTAACCAGATGTCCAACTCCACTCCACTGGCTTTGTGCCATATCCTCATAATGTTGCCAGACTTGTTTTGAAACCAACTAAGCCATCCAAAAGCTCATCCAGTCTGAATCCAGACCACTTGCCTGCGAGCCTTATGCCAGCCTGGGCCACAACTACAGCCCTGCCACCAATGCTCACGTTTTTGGCTGGGTTTACCGGACTCAAAGTCGTGTATTTTCATTTACAAAGATGCTTCTCGACAGCAGAATTACTGCTAAGACCTCCTAAGGCACAGTCAGCAGGGGTCAATGTGTGGCAGTTATATTTTTCAGTCTTCTAGTAGAAGGAAGAGAGGAGAGAGGACATTTCTAGGCAGAAAAGAAGGTTTTACCAAGGGACTTTGGGGTGGGGTTAGTTTACTCTGTCTCCATTTTCTTGAGAGTTTTGGGAACAAGCACTGATTGATGAAATGCCATCAAGAGTGCTCTTCTAGAACAGCAAGCCCCTTTCTAAAACAGCTTATGGAGCTTGGCTTCCCAGCACAGACTCGAAGGAGAAGCTCTGCAATGAGCATTGAACTCTCTTTGGTGTTTTCCTCCAAGCCAGTGTCTTCCTCTCTCCACAGGAAACAAAAGCCACGATACCAAGAAAAATCTCTCTGCTTCATAGGACATTCTTCATCGCAAGCATCAGCTTCAAAAGACCCTCCAGGTAACTCACACATGTGGGTATCACACGACCATACACCTGAACACACAGCCCAAAACAAGAGAGTTTGATACCCTAAGTGTTTGGAGCTGGGCACCAGCAGGGCTTGCAACCTGAGACATTACAATGAAGTGCTGCTGCACAGAACTAAGAAGAGATTAACCCTGCAGGAACAGGTTCCAGCCACTTCCACTGCCGGGTATGGCAAGACACCAGTGAGCGTCAGAGTGACACCTAATCAAGGTGTAACATCAAGCCAGCAAATTAACAAGCAAGGCAGTTTTCAAGTGTTTAAGCATCATGACACCACATCCACGTTTATCTTGCTGTCTAGAGGGCTTCAACACTTACTTTCGGAGGATGATGACAGCTCTCCTCTCCTTGATGTCCTGTGGTCGAATGCAGTGTGTGATTTCATCGGCCGCATACCCACTGACAACAGAAACAAAAAGCCACCGTCAGGGAGATGCCAGGGAGAAGCAGAAAGTGGTTTCCAGCCTCAACAACTCAGTTTGGCTACTCCTTCCTAACTTCCACCAGGAATTCCTTCAACAAACACCACCCCCCAGCCATGCAGGAGCTAGATTTACAGGAATGAACAAACACTGGGAAAGAATGAGGACAGTCAGGGGGTTTTGGGGGGTTTCATGACTCAAATTTTCAGCATACCTCAGAGGAAATTGCTACCTGCTCCAGCACTGTGAAATGAAACATGTAGAAATATAGAACTGTAGATTCAGATGATTAATTTATGAAGAAATCAGAAAGCAACAGGGGAAAAAATGAGCACATTCCTCCAAAGCATCATCTCAAACATGCCTGCCTATGAGAAAAGCCATTTCTCACAGCTCAGACGTGCAGCACAATCAGACCCAAACATGTAATAGATCAAGCAGGTTTTTTAGTCACAGAGGTGACTGAGCTTCTCATCCCCCTTCCCTGAGCACAGACACCTCATCACCCTCCCCATCACATGGCACATCCTCAGCCACCACAAGAACATCATCAGCTCTAACACAGTACTCATGGGATAACCTACAAATTCAGACCTGCAAACCAAGCTGTACTCCTCTAAAACTTCCTTGTAACAGGGTGAAACAGCTCCCTGGACTGAGAAAAAGCCCAGGCTCAAGCAGTAGCTGTTGCCAGCAGGAGTGTTTCACTGTGTGATGTGACTTTAGATACTCCACATTTTCAGCAGGCTGGACAAGGACAGCCCCAGCTTCCCACAACACACTGGAGCATTTCCTTATGGCTGCTCCTGTTTTCAGCTGGACAGGTGTGCCCAGCACAGCACAGCACAGGTGAAATCATGGTGGGTCCGTGGAGAGCAGCCACCACACCTGCTCTGACACACAAACCATGCTGGGAGCACATCCCGTCACTCCAAGGGTGTGAGCCAGCAGATCCCAGCGGTGGGGCCTGCCCTCTACCTGCCGTTTGGAGAGTGTCAGCTCACTGAGAGCCTTCTGGAGTCCGGTATGGGGAAAAGAGAAGCTAAACATCTTCAGAGCTTCCTGAAACACCCAACAAGGGCAGGAACACCTTGGAAGACACGTGGGTGAAGGCTGCTCAAGCCTCCACACCCATCCTGAAGCAGAGATCACCAGGCCCAGTGTCCCCACAAGGCTTTTCTGTGCCACTGCTGGCACGCCAGGGTCAAGGGCTGGCAGTTTATTCAGGACACCCTGAGCAGAGAACAGAGCTCACACACGCAAGTCTTCTCTGGGGACAGGACCAGGTTTCCTTGATCTGGTTAGATAACCCACCCACTCACCCAGAAACACATCCTCACACACAGATTTACTGCTCTGCGAGGAGAGCTAAAAGTCTAAGACTTGACCAGTTAAAGCAGGGGTGGTGTCCATCCCCACTGTGCTCCAGGCAGTGCAGAACATGACAGCGTTACGCCAAGGGACTTATGATGATGCTCTATTATGTTCTTGGAATCTCTGCATCAAGCTCCAGTGAATTCATGAATATCACCCACGTTAACATTCAACTCAGCATCCTCAGCAGCACCCTGAACACCAGGAAAAGGTCTGCTTCCAGACCTGCTTCCAGACCCACACTCTCCATCACGAGATATCAACCTGGACACTCCTTTTCACTCCCTCCCCAGGCAAGAACACCCTTTCCAGATCATTTCCAGAGTGGCACCAGGAAGTTTGTGGTCCAAGATGCACACAGGCATCATCAAACAACAGCCCCACCACTCCTATCTGAGGCCCTAAGGGGGACACACCACTCTGTCCCAGTGTCAAACTGGTGTGGGAAAACTCTGTTAGTACTGTATCACATGAGGTGATGGTGTGCCTCTGCACAGGCAGAGAAATGAAAAAGCATTATTTGGTTGTGTCATACTTGTGCTGCCTTGTGCCAGCATGAACTTCTCACCCACTGCCCAGCCTTGCACGCCCTGAGGATGGCTGAAGGGGCAGACCCTGAAGAAAAACACCCATAATGGTATCAAGGGTCTACCCACAGATTTCTTGCCCAGAGAAGAAACCCAAAGTAACTTGGAAAGGAAAATCATACCATGAGAACACTTGAGTGTGACATCTCTATCCCAGAGCGTTTTCCAAAAGAACACGGGGAAGTGCTGATGTTTTCCATACACTACCCCAGAACCAAACCCCCAACCCCAACCTAACCTGTCAAACCTTACACCCCCAACTCTCCCCTGAGTCTCTTTTTCCATCTGGAAGAGCCACTGCTGAGCCAGAATTGATTCACACAAGATAAAAGTGGATATTTTTGTGCAAACGTCACCAGAAAGGAAGCCTTGAAGTTCTACAGACTCTAACAAGAAAAGCTTGAACAAATCTCTGCCTCATCACCACTGGCACACGTGGAACTTCCTCTGCACCAACAGCCTGTTCTGAGGGATCAGGCTATTTTGGAGCAGACAGCTGCAGAGAGATTCCTCCAGCTGGGAAGGAAGGAGGTTCATCCTCCAGCGACTCAGACCTGCTCTGATTATGCCTCCACCAGGCATGCCTCGAGACAACAGGAGGGACACACATCACAGCGTTCCCCTGCCATTACAAACAGCCAGGAGACGACCTGGAGCACTCTCCAGCTGTGGGAGGGAAGCCCATATGGCACAAGCTCCCGGAAACTGGGAAATGTTACCTGTGCCCTTCGTTCCTCCAACTGCAGCTGTGCTCTTTCCAACGCTCACACAACATACCTGGCAGTTTCAGTGCTGAGATTTGCTTCCTGTGACAGCAGCTGCAGGGCAGGGATCCACCTGGAATCTCCATCCCAGCTGGCTCCACACACCCCTTGCTCCCTCCCTTTTTCCCAGTCCAAGCATTCTCAAAGCACACGTTCCCCCAATGAAAAGGCAAATTCCTCCATCTCCTCCACACTGCTTCTATTGATTCATGCTCACCAAATCCTTGTTAAAACAAGAAAAAACCACAGACATGGTGAAGTCGGCAGCCCCTCCCCAGGAAGCTGACGGGTCACAGGACTGGGATCCAGCAGCACACACTGAGCTGATGCTTCCTCCTGGCCTGGCTGCCACTGGGACAAACCTGCAGGAGCACCTGCTTCCCAGGGCTGCAGGAGAAGAGGGGACTGGAGACAGTCATCTTCTAGATTTCATAACCTACAAGAGCAAATCTTCCCTGCAGATGTGAAAGGAGAGGAGAAAGGGCCTTGCTGGAGGAGGGAGGGGCTCACCAGCAGATCATGGGGTGGCTCAGCCTTTGCATTCTGGCAGAGGGGCACAGCCCAGCCAGGTGAATTTTGTTCCACCTCACCCATCATTTGAGGTCTGAACACTTTCCAAAGAGTCTGAGGCAGGTTCAGTGTTGGCAAACACCACATCCTGCTTCAGGGCAGGCAAACAAAGTCAAGGGAGGGAAACAGGGAAAGTCCCTCTGCAAAATCTCTACTGGGTCAGCAGCTATGAAATCAGGAGCAGGAATGGGACAGGGGCAATCTGGGGCCAGCCCGAGAGTGCTGTGGGGTCAAAGAGAGGGATCTGACAGCTTCCTTTAGATCCTCAAGACTTCCACACAGCCCCCAAACACACATGGCTTCCCCAGAAAAGCTGCAGGCCAGGAGCAGCCACTGACCCAGCAGGATTTGAATCCCAGACATTACAGGCGTGCCACCTCTATCTGTGCCCGTTCCCCATCTCCAGGGCAACTGCCTCCAGCAGCTGTTTACCCAGAGGAGAAAATGCCAAGTTTGAGGAGTTTACTCAGTCATGACCAAGGGCTGGATCTGGTGACACACCCCTGGGCACGGTCTGCAGCTCTCCTGCTCCCCCTGATTGCTGGGGTTAGATGGGAGACAAGGGGATCTGCTGTGAGGAAAGGAATTGATTCCAGCCAGGATCCTATCAACACAGAACTCTGGCAGAATCTCTCTTAAGTGAGTGTAAAGTACATGCTAACTGCTGTACCAAATTTGAAATAATCCCTGTTTTAAAGTCTATTACTTGCTGGAAGCCAAAACATCTGACCATGATCAAGCTGCAGTGAGTGGGTCAGAAAGCAGCCCTTGGATTTGGAGGGAAAAGATATCTTCATTTGGTTTGGAGGATTGCTTCAGCCACATTAACAAACTGATTACAACACCTGAGTGACACTGGACAACAACCCAAACACTCCTGGGAGACACCTCACTCCAATTCCATGAGCCCTGAGCCAGCAGCCTCTTCCCAGAAGTTTTGAAGGAAGAGCAAGGGCCTGGAATAAGAAAACATCATTCTCTAGTCCTGGAGCAGAGAAAGCATCTCTCCTTCCTCCCACCATCCTCCACTGCAGATCCTCCTCCAGAGTTTTTCAAGAGGTTTTGACTGCAAGACTTGAGGCTGACCCTGCATTTGCAGCTCTGCCAGAATACTTCCAAGCAGGATAAAACTTTCACTGTCCTTAAAAAAGAAGGCCTGTGGCTGTAAAAGGAAGGACAACTATTTATCCAGGCCTGATGAGGAAAGACAGCAGAGGGGTTTGCATCACCAGCAGGAAAATCAGGGTAAAAAGTTTCCCTCCTGGTATCTCGGAGAAGTCAGGGAGCAGAGCAGCTGCCTCACACCCGGCAGTCCCCATCTCTGGGGATGGAGCTTGCTCTGCAGTAAAAAGATACAGGGCAGGATGGGTCCCCTTGGGTCCCATTTCACAAAATCACCCTGACCTCTGCCCTCTGAGCCCTGTGAAACCACCAGAGAATGAGAAAATGTCCTCAGCACCGTTCCTGACTCCCTCTGCAGCCTCCCTCATCCCTGGCTAATCCACACAAGTTACCTAACGCCGGGGTACGGCGAGGATTAGTTAATGTTTGTGCAGCTTTTCCAAGATAAAAGCTACGCGAGATCTCAGCATTTATTATTGATGCACCAGTCAAGGAGGCCGTGTGTTTGTGGGGGGAAAAATTCCTTCCCGAACCCTGCGGCGATCAATTTACAAGCCAAAGCAAAGGATTGTGTTACTGCCTGGGAGCCCGGAAAACCGGCCTGGACCTTCACCAGTCCAAAAAAACCACCCCCCAAACGAGGATACAGCTGGTAAGCACGGCTGGCAGAGTCCCGGTGATCCCTGCTCCTGGCAGGGAGCACTCTGACCTTCAGGGACACAAGAGACTAGCAGTCCTGGTGCCAGGCTTCGAGCTGCCCTCCCCAGGAGCTGGACATCAGCAGGATCCCTACGCTCCAGCCCTTCCTGTCCCCTCACCTGTCTGCTCCCCCTCCCAGCCCGTACCGGGAAGCAGTGGGATTAGGAAGCAGACGTTTCCCGGTGCCAATCCCAGCTTTACTGCCGACCAACTGCGTGACCTTGGGCAGGTCATTTCACCTTCCACGGCTCTTCCTCAACACACACAAAGTCCTTTCCTGTGCCTGTGACCCGCTGCACTTCCAAGTGACAATCACGCAGGGCTCTGCACTCTGGACTCCCTACCGTCACTGGGCAGGGGAGGGTTCAGCATTCCCAGTTTACAGACTGGGAAGACGAGGCCATTCACACCTCCTCTCCACGACTAAGGTCAGGTCAGAGAGGCACCGGCCGGCCGAGCTAAGAATAGACCCAGGAGCCCGGTCCCTACCAGCTGCTCCGCTCTGACCACTCTTGGCCAAAGGATCCATTTTGTGTCTCAACGTGTTATTTTAACCATTTACGGGAACTCAATGGTTAGCTCAGCTCCGCGAGCGGCCACGCTCCCACCAGCACTCGCCTCAAACCCTGGGGAGGGGACACCCACACAAATCCTCACCCACCACGACTGCAGGATCGCTGCTTCACCCCTTCCACCACAGCGAACCCCTGAGCTCCTACAGGCGAGGGAGATGGAGCCCGAGGCGCCGTCGGGGCGCGCATCCGTGCGCCTCGTGATCCGTGTTACACAACCGGGCCCCGGCTCGTTAGCGGAGCCTCGGCAACGCGAGTTACCTGAGCACCGTGACGCTCCCCCTCTTCACGGGCAGGAAGAGAACGGGCTCCGAGACCCTGATGGGTTTGAACTGGAATTTACACCCGAAGCAGAGCGCCGAGTCGCTGAAGAAGGACACAGAGACGATGGGCCTCTCAAAGATATGGATGGGGTCCACGTGGGAGACAATGCAGCCCCCCGGCTGGTAGTCGTTGATGACGGCACTGTTCACAAAGCCCTCGGGGATCACCCGGTGCTCCACCAGCTTCCTGATCACCAGGTCGTGCACCCACTCGGGGATGGCGTCCACCTCCCCCCGCGGGTACAGCCGCTCCTGGCCGGGGCCTCGGCGCTGCAGCTGAGACCCGTAGGTGTAGCCTTCCCCGAAAAAATACTTGTTCCGCAGCGGCGCCCGATCCACCGTGTGCTCCTTGTAGAGCCCCTTCTCCGCCCGGGACACCACGTCCTCGATGCGCGCCTCGATCTTGGCGCACTCCTCGGCGCTGAAGAGGCGAAGCTGGCGGATGCCGCTCTTGACTTTCCGAGCTTCCTCCTCCTCCTTCTGCTCCTCGTAGTCGCTGGGGTCGGAGCCGGAGTCCTCCTGGTGCCGCCGCTTGCGGTCGTACGGAGGTTCGGGGGGCTCCCGCGGGAGGCCGCCGCCGCCGCCTTTGTGGCCGTCCCGGTAGGGCATCATGGACTTGAGCTTCTCCCGCAGGTCCGTGTAGCCGC
>VXBB01016994.1:127035-145454 GCA_013399915.1 Illadopsis cleaveri | reverse complement strand
TGTCCCTGCCCCATGGCAACGGGGTGGAACTGGGTGAGCTTTAAGGTTTGTTCCAACCCAAGCCATTCCATGATTCCATGTGTCCCACACGACCCCACACCTACGTGGGTCTCCTTGCTGAGGAAGTTGAGGCCGTTCTGGTTGACAGCCAGGATACAGGGTGAAACGATGGCATTGTTGCTGCAGCTCTGGATGTAGAAGAAGGACGAGCCGAACATGGGGGAGGCACTCAGCAGCCCTGCAGGGCAGAGGACAGGGTCTCAGTGCCCACTGCCACCCCAGGTGGCCTGCACACAGGAGCAGCCAAGGGAAAGGGGCGTCCCAAGTGCGGCCTGGAAGCAGCCTGTCCTGTCCTGCCAATCCATCCTGCCCTCCATGTGCAGCACCCCAGGCTCTGTGCAGGGATAAGGGCTGACTGTCCTAGCAGCATCCCATCCCCATCATCATCACCCTCCAGGCAGCATTGCATCCCCAGCAGGACTGCATCTCCAGCAGCATTACATCCTCATTAGCACTATGTCCTCATTGGCATTGCATCCTCTGCCTGTGAATGTCACCTCCCCGTGCCCATCGCTGTCCCCTCACCCAGGAACTGTGCCCTGGCCTGGTGGGCGCTGAGTGCCTGGGCTTGCTGCACGTGCTGGGTCACCATCTGCAGCCAGGACTGAGGCTTCAGCAGGCGGAAGAGCTGCGGAGGGACGTAGTCCTGCATCTCCCGCCTGTGGGGAGCCCGAGGTCAGGGTCAGTGGGTCCCAAATCCCACAGGACATGTGTTTCCCCCCCTCCAGGTGCCCTGTCCCCTGCCGTACGCAGTGGGGAGGTGGTGGCGGTCCTTGGCTCGGTGCTGGAGGGCGGCCAGCTTGGCCACATGAGGGAAGTGCTGCTCTCCCGGCCTCGCTGGCGGCAGGACCGTGAACAGCCCCTTGAGGTAGTCAGGGAGCACCTGGTGGTGGGGGACAGAGCACAGGGACACGGCTTGGGGACAGAGCACGCTCTGAGGGAGACAGGGAGCTGGCCCTGGGGGAGGCTGATGGGTGGCCCGACCTGGTTGTAGTGGACGGTGACGTAGAGCTCGTTGTCGAACTTGAGGGGCTGGCTCCAGACCACGCGGCGGCACCAGAAGGTGTAGCTGGTGTCCTGGAGCTCCGTCTCGGCTGCCACATCCAGGACGTATTCCCGGCGGGTCAGTGGCCGCACGCTCTGCCCTGTGCCACCCAGGAGTCAGGCCACCACACCACCTTGCATGGCTGTTCCACCCTGTCTTGTCCTGTCCTGTCTGTCCCTTCCCTGCCAGCTCCTCACCTCTGTCAGTCACCACGAAGAGGATGTATTCCTCCAAAGCCTCCGGATTCTGCAGCCCCATCTCACAGCACAGCTCCTCGATCACATCCAGAGCCACCTGGGCACAGGGACAGGTGGCTGGGACACTGCCACATCCCCCTGTTGTGCTCTGGGCCACCAACTTGTCCTGAGCATTGAGGCCCATCCCAGTGATGATCCGCTTTTCCCAGAGGATGAAGTCCCACAGCAGGGACAGCCAAAGGGTGCAGCCCTGCCCCCCATCCGCACCCTCTGAGTGCCCACAACTGAGGTGTCACCATGATCTTGGGGTGCACTGAGCCTCCTGTCCCCTCTGGCTCACCGAGCACGTCTTGATCTTGAGGTGCCTCTCGATGCCGCCGGGCAGGAGGAAGAGCTGGCGCTTGGCGCTGCGTCCGGCCTGCACGAGAGGACACGTTGGGGTGCAGGGGGGCCCTTCACACAGCAAGAACCCGCAGGAAACCCCAAATCCTACAGCTATCCCTAAGGAACCATCCCATTTGGATCATCCTGTCTCTTGCCCATCCTGTCCTGTGGAACCATCATGCCCCCACTCATGTCCACAGAGCTCCATCCACACTGGGGGTCCCTGAAGGCTCAGGGTACCCCCCAAATGGTGAAGAGCAGACCCTAAGAAGAGCGTGCTCTCTTGGGAAGATCCCCAAAAAGGATCAGCTTAGTTCCAGGGTGGTGTCTGACAGAGATCCCAAGCCCACAGGGGGAACCTGACCCCATGTGGGTACCCAGAACTTCTGGAGGGGATCTAAAACTGACACCTGCCCTGTTCCACCCATGAGCCCCTGGCCTCACCACCATGGCTTTGAGCTCCATGCTGCTGGGGAAGAGGCTGCGGCCGCCGAACTGCAGGGTTTTCCTCAGGTTCTGCTCGCAGGCTTTGGCGATGCCTGGCAGAACAGGGACTGGGATGAAGGATGGGGCTGAGCTGCCACACTGGCTCTGTTAGGGCTCCTCCTGAGCTCTGTGACACCTGGGGTGTCCTTTCCCACCACGCACCCAGCACCCTGGGGTGTACACAGCCCCTACCATGGAAAGGCAGCTCCGGGTGCCTGCTAGCATCCTGCAGGAAGGCCAGGAGGAAGGGCTGGAGCACCTCTGAGCACTTGTAGTAGGCAGCAAGGATGTAGAGCAGCCTCCAGCCCCTCTGGCAGCTGTCCCTGTGGGAACAGCCAGGGCTGATCCCCTAAGCAGGGTGCCCATGGTGGCACCCATCACCTTGAGGAGCAGCACAGCCCCTCTGCAAGGATGAGGTCCCCCAGGGATACAAGTATCCCAGTGCCAGCCTCTGCTGTCCCACATGGGTGTAGGGACTCACGGCTTGGAGCTGGTGTTGTTGGTGATTTGCTTGATGATCTGGCAGTACACCTCATCCCGCAGGACCTCCTGCTCTGCACACAGCTGAAGGACAGGCACAGCTGCCACCTCTCTGCCACCCCCTGCCCAGGCCACCCTCAGGACTCACTGCCCCAATGGGTGGATTTACCTTGAGGATGATGCAGACAGCATCCAGCTCTGTCTGCCCCCGCAGAGGATGGTCACCCATGAACTTCATCACAGCTGGGGTCAACAAAGCCACACAGTGACACAGCTCAGCATGTCCCTTCCCCAGGGTGGGCACATGGAGCAGTGGGACCAGAACTAAACTCCCCTAGGACACCCCCTCTGCCCATCCCAGTCCTGCCCCATGCTCCTCCAAGGACAGGGCTGGGGATGGCTGGGGGACAGGACCCTCATGCCCCTGCCTACCTTGGAAAGCCTCAGCAGCCAGTTTGTTGAGGCCACCATCCACAAATTCAATGAGTGACTCCTGAATAGGAATCTGGAGCAGGGGGAGAGGGCCAGCTCTGGGACCTACTGGGACCTCAAAGGGACCTGCAGGTGACAGCAGGACAAGGGCACCCCAGGCCTCCACTTCCTCATACCTTGGTGAACGTCAGCATCTCCAGCACACTTGGCACCTTCATCCCACGGGAGTCCCTGGCAGAGGGACAAGGGAGCAGGTGGGCACAGGTGTCCCCACCATGGCATGTCCCTGTCCCACTGCTGGACACTCACGTAGCCCCACGTCGTGCTGCGCGGAAATGTCGCTGGGCAAAGGCCAGCATGGGACAGGCCCCAGTGACATCCCTGAGCTGCTCCACACCATCTCCCTCTGGACCCTCCACAAAGGTGGCACTGGCTGGGGACACCTGTGGAGCAGGGAAGCAGGCACTGGGCATAGCCAGAACCGGGCACAGCCAGCACTGAGGGACAACCCCAGGCCAGGACTCACCTCGGTTTTCCTGTCCAGCTCCTGGGCAGCAGCAGTGGAGGCCACAGCCACGGCCACGGCTGCTGAGGCTGCCACTCTGCCCTGCTTGTCCCTGGGCTCCTCTTTCCTCTCCGCAGGCAAATGGACAAAGTCAGGCGCCGTGACGGGCTGGACGTACTCGGCAGGGAAGAGCCCTGCCCTGCCATGGATGGCCCCAAACTTCCACCCTGTGCCAAACAGATGGTGGGGATGGCCCTGGGCTGGCAGCCATGGGGGCATCCCTAAAATTCTCTGCCTGCTCCCTCCTGCCTCTGCACTCCCAGTCCTTTTCAGGGATCTGACCGTGGAAGCAGATGCAGTTTGGCATCACTCAAGGGAAAGATACACACCAGGGGCCACAAAGCCTGTCATCTGAGGGACATGGGTGGCACCAAGGTGTGACCTGCAGGGGAGCATCTCCCTGCATCAGGTCAGCGCCAAAGAAACCCCTAACCATCCTGCTGAGGGGTGACAGAGGCAGGACCCTGCCCCGTGCCCCAGACCCAGGAGGGGACACAGCTCAAGGCACACCAGGGACACACACAGGGACAGTGTGGCACCCACCAAAATCCTGGGTGCCTGTCTTCAGATCCTCCAGGTACATCACCTTCTTGCGGACCACGCAGCCATAGTAGTGGTCTGCAGGGACACCATTGGGGACACCATGGGGCATGGGGTGTCACAGGATGCAAGGCAAGTGCACAGCCACCTCCAGGGCAGGGCAAGCCATCAGTCTGCTGCCCCTGTGTCCCCCATCAAAGGCATTTAGGCATGAGAGGCTTTGAGAGTCCCTCACCTCTGTCAGGGTGCTCCAATGACTGCAGGTGGATGATGTCCCCTTTGTGGAAGCTGAGCTGGCGCCTGTCCTCTGGGCTGTAGTTTCTCACAGCCACCACATACTGGGAGTCCTAAGCACAGGGCATCTGGCACAGCCCATGCACACAGGGACACCCACACCCCACCCAGCACAGGGACTTCAAGCACCCACACCCTCAGGATCATTCCCCCAAATCCAGCCACAATCCCATTTGCAGGGTGCCCTACCCCGCCCACACCAGCCCCCCAAACACAGGCACACGGGCAGGGTCTGACCCCCAGGACAAGCCCACCCTGGCCCCAGGGCACCCCCCACCTTCCTGAGCTCTGTGATGAAGTGATCGACCATGACCTTGACCTGGGGGGCTTTGGGGGAGAAGAGGATGAGCTTCTCGTTGCGCAGGTTGAACTCCAGCATGTTCCTGGATGGCGTGGTCACAAAGAGCACGTCGGGGTAGCTGGGGCAGGAAGAGGGGACGCTGAAACACCCTGTGGCATCTGTGGCACCCACAGTACCCACCCCACCCTGGCCACCCCTACCTGTAGGCCCGCAGCACCCGCAGCTGCTCCCCAGAGACATTGGTGCCCTTCACCATCCGCAGCAGCTTGATGCCAGTGTGGGACACGGCCAGGATCTGCACACCTGTCCCCACGCTGCCCTGTGGGCCAGGACAGGGGCACCTCAGCCAGGGGCATGGTGACACAGTGGCCCCCATGCTGACCTGCCCCTCAGCTGGACCCTCACCGTGGCAGGGAAGAGGCGGGAGAAATACACCTCGCAGCCATCCCGGGCCGCGGCAATGATCTCCCTCTTGACATTCTCAGTGGCCACGGGGCTGAAGGAGTCCAGCTTGTTTTCTGCTGTGGGGAGGAGGAAATACCTCCTGTGAGCACCCTCTGCCTGGAGAGGATGTGGACAGAGTTCCTGGTGAAAGCAGGGATGCTCATGCCCTTCTCATGCCTGGCAGGACTGTGTTGCAGAGCCAGATGTATGTCCCCCAAGCAGCTGGCTGAGACCTGACACAACCTGTGATGTTGTGGAGCACTAAATTACAGGCAAAACTACCCAGAGTTAATCAGAGCCAGTCCTGGAGATACCCAGGAGAGGAGGACAGGCACAAGAGCGGCTGGGTGTGAGCCTCAGGCAGGGAGCAGCAGGACACAGTTACCAAAGAGGGATTTCAGGCGGAGCCGCTCCTCCTGGCTGATCCGGATGCAGGTGTCAGACAGCACATCGTTGAAGATCTGGGAAGGGGGGTGAGGAGCAGTGGGGTTGTGTGGGGAGGATCAAAAAGCCCCCCCAGCCCCAGCTTGCAACAGCCCCAGCTCCTCCATGGCAGCTCAGCAGGGGAAGGCAGGATGGCCACAGTGGGATGAATAAATTATCACCCCACTGGGGAATACCCCATCTCCCAGGGGACCCCGGGGGGCTGTGGGGCCAGCTCGGTGCCTCACCTGCCGGAAGATGAGGTCGAGCAGCAGCGGGTTGTTGATGCTGTCCTTGGGGTAGAAAACCTGCCAGGAGAGAGACCAGGGCTTGGTGTAAACCGCCTTATCCTGATAGGACCTTGGCACTAACCTGTCCCCAAGTGTCCCCATAATCTGTACCTCCTTCCTGATGAATATTTTCCAGGGTACGTTGTGGTAGGTGTAGAAGTCCTCGCTGCAGCTGCGGTGCAGCTGGGTCTGGACCTGCTGCGCCTCGGACGGGAGCTCCCGTGAGACAAAGACTGCAAAGGGACAGAAAGCCTTGCAATCCCCGGGGCGAACCACAGGGGGAAACTGAGGCACAGGGAGCAGCTCTCCGGCCAGCAGTTATCCCACCAGGGATCAGCTGTACCACTGTGAGGGTGAAGTGCCTCACTCCACCGCAGCCCCCCAGTGCCACAGCTCTGCCCAGCAATACCTGGGGGCCGTGTGGCTGCAGGATGTCCTGTGGGTGCTCGCAGCTGGTACCTGGCACTTGGCACTGGCTTCACTGTAGCCACCACCTCCTTGGACCCCTGCCAGGCACAGAGGGGCTGTGGTCAGTGCCAGTGGCACCCCTAGCCTGACCAGGGGGACACAGGGGTGGCCACATCCCTACCACAGCTGATGGCACCCGGGCTGCTGAGAGCTGCTCCTTCAGGATCTGCATGGCTTCCTCATGGGGGTCCAGCTTCTTCCCAAAGAGCTTGCTGCCGAGACAGCATCCCACATCACCTGGACCCCAGCAGCAGTTGCACCCCAGCATTCCCTGTACCTGACCCCACCTGCAGCCCCATCACTCTCTGCACCCCAGCATTCCCTACACCCCGTCATTCCCTACAGCCCAGTATCAGGACCAGCACATGCACCCCCAGGCAGGAGAAGCCCGAGGCTCGGCTGGGGACCCAGGTGTGTACCTGCGGGGCTGGGAGCTGCGCGGGGCTGGCTGGCACTGCCGGATGATGTTGCGGATGTCGTGGGTGGGCCGCGGGAAGTGCTCCGAGTTGAGCCGGGAATGCCGCACTGGCTCTCCCGGCCACCGCCGCCCCACGGCTGCTGCGGGGCCAAGCACACGGCTCAGGGGCCCTGGCTCAGTGCCACGAGCTCCTGTGGCCACCCCATTGCACAGAGACCCCTTACTGGCTTTCTGTGAGTAGGGCCGGGGCTGGGGGACATGGGCTGGCGTCCCCTCTGCTGCTCTGCCCTGGAAGTGACACGGTGCTGTCAACACCTGGTACCTCCAGCTGCTCCCATCCCCAGGAGCTGCCCCAGAGAGGTGCCCTGAAGACTTCTCTGCTTCAGAGGGCTCGACCCCTCCTGGCCCCGTGGCACTGACCGAGGGTCCGGGTGGCTGGTTGACATCTGCCCGGCGCTGTGGGGACGGATCTGGCTCTGTGCCTGTGACAGCAAAGAGGAGAGCTCAGTCAGAGCTGTGGGGCTCTGGGTGCAGGGATGTTCCCCACACCAGGGGAACAGACAGGGAAACTGAGGCAGGGAGGGTGGGGATGTGGGAGTGCTCAAGGTGCTCACCCCTTGGCTGTTCCACAGCCATGGGAGGTTTGCTCTGGCTGGCATCAGTGCCACTGTTCCCCCCTCCCACGCCACCTCCTCCCTTCAGCCTCTGAGAGAGGATGGATGGCTTCTCCAGCTCCTGAGGGACAGGTGTCAGGGCACAGTGGCCAGGCCACCAGCACCCCTAAAATGCCTCAGGCAGGGGAACATCACTCTCACCCCATTGCCGTAGGACAGCACTGGGTCAAAGAGACTGTCCAGGTACCGGTCCAGACCCTTCTGGTTGCGTGGCTCCCCAAATTCCCCATCTGTGAGGGGACAAGGCATGAACCACTGGCATGGCAGGGCTTTGTCACAACTCTGGGGGACAGGAGTTGTGGGGAACGATGCCCTACCATGGGGGTGATACACCTCTAAGGAGGGCAGTGTGGGGGCTTTCACAGCTGGGGGAGGAGGCACTTCATCCAAATCAAATCCGTGTCCCAGCACCCTGCAGAGAGGGAGGACGGCCCTCATTGAGCACCCACTGGGTGCCAGGTTTCCCCTCAGGAGCCCACCCACCCCTACCAGCACCCATCCATCCTGGTGCCAGGGTTCCCCCCACCAGCCCCACAGTGGGGCACCCATCCCTGCCCGGGTACCTACGGCTGGCTGTCCCTGCTGTGGGTCTCAGTCCCATCCCATGCAATGAGGAAGCAGGATTTCTGTCTGGGGAAGCCCCGCAGCAGCTCGAGGTCAGAGACAAGGTCCAGGACATAGTCGTGTCCAGCCAGCTCAGCCCACTGGGCACCCGCCTTCATAGCCACAGTCCAGCCACGCCAGCCCTCTGCCAGCCCTCTGCCAACAGCCAGACACTGGGGATGGGCACAGGCTCCACAGGGACATCCTGCCCATGAGCTGGGCATTCTGGCTCCCACATCCTGGGGACACCAAACACAGCCCCAGGTGACACCATGACCCGCTGGATGGGTGGGCGCCATGCCAGCACCTACCTATACTTCAGGACATCCCCTGCCAGATCCTCGCCTGTGCTCCAGGAGTGAATGGGGCAGGAGAATTGGTCACCTGGGGAGGGACAGGTGGTGAGCGGGTGCCACCAGCCCCTGCTGGCCATGAGGGTGGTGCCCCTGGGACCGACCCTGGCCAGCACCATGCCCCAGCAGCGTGCTGCCCGCACCGTTGAAGCAGTGCAGGTCGAGGGCCATGCTGGCCTGCTGCCTGTTTGCCGTCCACTCCAGCAGCGAGGGAGGGAAGGTGCGGGCGGCCGCGGCGCCCAGCTGGGAGTGGGCCATGGCGTGCATCAGCTTGCGCTGGCACACCGGCTTGTAGCCAGCAAAGGCGTAGTCAGACACGAACCTGCAGGGAAGGGAGGAGGGACATGGGCAGGATCATGTGTGCCAGGTTGGGACAGGGGACTACAGAGGGATTAAGAGCATCCCTGGTGGGATCTCGGCAGCATCCTGGGCACATGTGCCAGGCTGGCCCAAGGCATCTTGGAGGGATCTCAGTGCATCTCTAGTGGGACTTGGCCAGTATCCCTGGGCACATGTGCCAGGCTGGCCCTGAGGAACCTCGAGGGACATGGGCACATATGTCAGCTTGGCTAGAGGGATCCTGAAGGGACCTCAGAGCATTTCCAATAGGACCTGGCCATGTGTGCCAGGCTGGCCAAGCAATCATGGAGGAACCAGTTGGGGCCTAGGCAGCATCTTCAGCCGTAGGTGCCAGGAGAGCCCTGAAAAGCCCCAGCAGTGCTCTAGGCATGAGCACTGGTCTATTCCTGAGGGTCCCAGCCATCCCCACTGCCCACCCCAGAGCCCATCCGCAGCTCACTTGAGCAGGTACTTGTCGAAGGCGGCGGACGGGGGGAAGGCGCTGAGGCAGGTGGCCAGCAGCAGCCAGCCCCGC
The DNA here is from genome assembly GCA_013399915.1 of Illadopsis cleaveri. Classification (NCBI taxonomy): domain Eukaryota; kingdom Metazoa; phylum Chordata; class Aves; order Passeriformes; family Timaliidae; genus Illadopsis; species Illadopsis cleaveri. Next base: position 136,123 of record VXBB01016994.1, on the reverse strand, counting down.
TCCTCGTTGTTGACGTTGGTGTTCCGCCAGACCTGGTTGGCAGCTTGTGCCAGGAGCTCATCCCTCAGCCCAGGCACTGACAGCCCCTTCTGCACGATGTAGTTGCCGAAGAGGGTCTCCTGTGGGCCACCCAGCCCGGGGTCCCCCATGAACCGCAGGATCTGCCACAGGGACAGCCAGGTCCTCCCTCTGACCCTGGGCACAGAGCGGGCAGGGCACTGCGGTGATGGACCCTGTGCCATCCCACCTACCAGCTGGAAGAGGCTGAGAGCCTCGTGGCACAGCTCCTCATCCAGCCGGGTGAGGGGGGCTTTCAGCGGGGCTGTCAGCATCCCAAATGCCGGTTCCTGCGGTGACACCCGCACCCATGGCTACCTGGGGACAGCCTCAGGCCACGAGGGGCTGGCCCCATGGTGCTTGGCATGGTGTTGGTGTTGGGTGGAGCCTGTGGGGCTGCCAAAGGGCTGGGGTGAAGGATGGGGCCAGCAGCCCCCTGGAGGGAGGGGCTCAGGCTGTGCTGGCAGCACTGGCACACATTGCCCAGAAAAGCTGTGGCTGCCCCATCCTTGGAAATGTTCAAGGCCAGGTTGGACAGGGCTTGGAGCAACCTGGTCTAGTGGAAGGTGTCCCTGCTCATGGCAGCGGGGTGGAACTGGATGGTCTGTAAGTCCCTCCCATCCCAAACCATTCTGTGGTTCTATGGCAACACCTTGGCAAGGCTCAGAGCCTTATCCAGCCCCGGTGCTGTCATTCAGGATGCCGGAGACTGGGAAACACAGGGCAAAAATAGGGATGAGGAAGAGGAATGGGGCAAAGTGGCCGTGGGTGGGGCCGGGGTCCCGGGAGCAAAGCGACCTGGTCTCCCGCCCCAGCGTTCCGGATCCGCCCCGCGTCGGGCGTCCAGGAGGGCTCAGCGGGTCTCTCTCCGATAACCTCAGCGGGGTCCCCCCGGCCTCTGGAGACGACAGGAACCCACGGGGAGGGAGGGAGGTGGCAGCCAGCTCCCCACAGCCCCACAGCCACCCCGGATCCAGCCTCTCTTGCTACCCGTGGTGTCCCCAGGGTGGGAGCCCGGTGGGACAGCCACCACGGGTACCCTGAACCTCACTGCTCCACCATGACCGGGGTGCCAGGGACTCCCCAAAAGCTGTCTGCCCGTCGGGAAAAGCTCCCCGCTGCCGGGCCGCGGCGCTCACCTTACCTGGAAGTGGCCCCGCACGTACTTGGCCATGGGGTAGTCGTTGATGTCGAGCGGGAGGGTGAGCTGGGGGTCGGGCTGCAGCGCCGGCGGCGGCACCAGCACCACGCAGCCGGCATTCACCTCCCGAGCGGCTGTGGCACAGCGGGAAGCTACGGCACGGCCGTCGGGGGGAGAACAAGGGGCTGGGAGCGGTGGCGGTGCGGGGCTCGCTCACCTGCAGCGGCCTCCAGCAGCCCCATCAGCTCGGCCGGGATCTCCAGGTGGGTGACATCCACCACCTCCCTCCCCGTCAGCTCCTGCCGCCGCAGCACAGGGATGGACCACTTGCCGTGCTGGTCACTGCCCCAGCACGCACGGGTGCCGCGGGCAGGAGCGCAGGGAGGGGCAGGGATGAGGGCACAGCAACACGGGCTGCACATGTATCACACGTGTGCTCCCACCAGTGCAGCACATCTTTACCTGCTTCATTCTCTCCTTCTCCTCCTCGGCCCGCCGGCGAGCATCCTCCTTCCTCTGCAAGCAGAGCAGCCATGCTTGAGTCCCACCAGAGGAAGGGAGACCCTGAGGCTTCTCGGCACCCTGGGTTGCCATTGACCCCTCCCCAATATCAGCAGGATTTTCACCCCAAAAAGGCACTGCCCGTTTCCAATGGAACACAGAGGAGGTGGTAGGGTGGCATGTGGAGGGGCTCTAAATCTGGGGATGCCACTGTGCCCTCTGCAGACCCACTACTGAACATGCAGCAGGGTGACAGCAGGTCCCCTGCACCCCCTGGGATGTGACAGTCCCCACCTCACCTTGAGGTACCTCCGGCGGTTCACGTAGATGTGCACCAGCGACCTGAACTTGATGAGCGTGTGCCGCATGCGCCGGTACCGCTGTCTGCAGGAGAGCACCATCAGCCTCTGCTACCCACCAGTGCCCACCCGCCACCCCCAGGGACCCCCACCTGGCCAGGTATCCCCGTGCCCGGCTCTGCAGGAGGATGATCTTGCGGCGCAGGGAGCGGAAGCGGCGCTTGATGAAGAAGGTGCGAGCGTAGCGCTGGAGCGTGAGCGCGGCCAGGTGGTGGGCACGGGCTCGCTTGCTCTCCAGCGCCTGGTACAGCTGCTCCTTCAGGAAGAGCTGGGAGCAGGGGTGAGGCCATGAGCTCCCTGCCTTCCCCAGGGCATCACCGGAACCAAGCCCCCTCCCGGGACAGTACCTTGGTGACACCGACGTAGTACATGCTGGGGTTCACAGGGCAGAGGCTCCTCAGCATCTCCACACAGTTGGCTCCATTGGGAATGACATTGGACCACATATCAACAAGGCAGCGATACCTGGGTGAGCCCATGACACTGTCACCACACAGGACCCCACTGGGGATCCCTGCACAGACCCTCCCTGTGGTGACAAACACTGTGCTTGGGGATGCTGCTTCTCCCAGAGCTGTGTATTAACATGAAGGATTCCCACCTCCCACTGTGGGGGAACCCCGGCCCAAATGCTGCCCCCAAAACACCCACAAACTCTGTGGTTTCCCCTCGCTGGGATGGCAGTGCCCAGCCTGCAGCCCCCAGGCACCTGTCGATGAAGACGAGGAAGGGGATGCGGATGGGGAAGCCCTCCTTGCGGATGCGGATGGTCTCCAGGATCCCCGAGTACCGCAGCTGGGTCCTGACCACATCAGCCTCGAAGAGCCCTGGCTCCTGGGGCAGGAATGAGGAGAAGCATCAGCAAACCCCCACCTACCATGTGCCCACAACATTCCCAGTGCCAGCAGGGCAAGTAGCACTGGCACCAGCACAGGCAGGAGAGGCCTGGCTCTCACCTTCTTATTGTTGGGTTTGATGCAGCGCACAAAGAAGGGGTTGCACCTGTGACAGAGAGGCCCTGTCAGCCACAGGGAACATGGGACAAAGCCAGTCCAGCCACCTCGGGCTCAGATCCAGCTACTAACAGCCCAGTGGACGGCCTGGCTGCCCACCCTGCCCACACTGACCTCTCCATCTTCTCCACCAGCTCCAGGAGCGACTGCTGGAACCGTGCAGCCACGGTGGGAGCCTTGTACCGCCGTGTCCTGGTGCTGCTCCTCCTGATGAGGCTCCTCTGCCGGGCCATCACCTGAGCGTGGCCGAAGAAGAGGTTGGCCACCACCTTGGGGAGACAGCAAAGGTTAGAGGGGAGGAACGTGGCTGGAAAGGTGCAGCTCTCCCACATCCTCTTCACAGCCTGGCCACTCCTTTTTTGCCCAGCCCTAAGCAAGCTGCATCCCTCAATTGTGCATGGATTGCCTGGATGGGGATGGGGATGAGCATATGGATAATACTAAGCACAGGAGCAGCCCATGTGCATATTTGACCCCCAGATGCTTGAGGGGTCAAAGCCCATGGGTGGAGCGAGAGGCATCCTCTGTTTCTGGTCCCCCTGGGTTTCACCAGCCATGGGGACATGCTTGGGGACATGGAAAGGGATGTACGGAAGGGGGCTATTGATGCCCAGTGTCACTGCAGAGCCAGTGCCAGGCAGGGCCCTACCTTGGTCCGGCTGCTGATGAACAGGTCCAGCACATCCTGACGGACCTGGTCATAGTTTTTATCCAAAAACTTGTGAACCTGGCAAATAGCAAAACCTCATGATGAGGAGCCTGGCAGGATGACAGGGTGAGGCAAGGAGCTCCAGGACCCCAGCCAGACCCCCAGAGATGCATTTCTCTCCTTGGTGCAGGATCAACCTTCTCTTTAACCTGCCTTAACATCCCTGCTGGACATCCCAATGTCACATACCTGGTAGGTCACCTTCCCTGCATAGTGCTTGATGGTGAACTCAGGCAATGGCATTTTTGGCTTCGTGTACAGCGGGTTTGTCCCGTGGTGGTAGTGACACTTCTGGAGGAATGTGTGGTCAGTGGCCTGGAAAGAGACACAGGAGTGACACACGACTTGGGCATTCAGCAGCAGGTTGGAACTCGGTGATGTCCAAAGTCCTTTCAAACCCAAACCATTCTGTGATTCCATGATGTTTCTATGATTCTTTGGGCTTATCCAGCCTGGAGGAACCCAGGGGGTTTCCCAGGTCCTCCAGGACACACCAGGAGAAGAGCAGCCCTGGGACATGGTGATTTCCCAGCCACAGTGACCTCCCAGTGCTGGCTACACCTCATCCCCAGGCAGCCCCTCACCTGGGGGAAGCAACTCTGGTCATCCAGGATCCGGAGGATGCCGTACGGTTTTTGGGAGATGAGGTCAATGCAGGGCTGGTTGTCACTGAAGGGGATCTCCTTCCACTCGATCTGCTCCCGGAGATACTCCTCCTGCAGGGTGGGCACCAGGTCAGCCCTGTGTCCCCATCCCCACAGCAGTGCCCAGCATCAGGGCAGAGCCCAGCACTGCCCACCAGCCCCACCTGCTCCTCCTGGAACACAATCCTGTTGAAGAAGAACTGCATATACTCATTGGCGTAGTTGATGCACAGCTGCTCAAAGCTGTTGAAGTTGAGGTCCTGCGAAAAGGAAGATCCATGGAGCCTGGGGAGGATGGAGCTGGGATTGTGCCAGGATGGAGGTGGGATGAATCCTGCTCACCTCGAAGCCATAGATGTCCAGGATGGCGATGGAGAGGGCCTCCTGCCGTGGGTACACCAGCTTGTTGATGCGGTCTGTGAGCCAGCCGAAGAGCAGGGAGTAGAGGGTCTTGGCAATGGCATCCCTGGGGAGGGGAGAGATGAGCAGAGTGCTGGAGCTCCAGAACGGCACTAGTGTACTCCACTGCCACAGCCAACACCCACCACAGCATCAGTTTGAATCACCACAGAGTCTAATCCACACTGAGGGACCCGATCATCCCCTTTCCCAGCTAGCATTTCACTTCCCACGCCATCCCTGGGCGTCAGACCCCTCCCACACCCTCCTGCAGTGCAGCGCCCCTCCCCACTACCTGGCATCCACGGCGCTTTCAACAGTCAGAGGGGTAAAAATCTTCTCCCGCTGCGTTTCCTGGTTGGGAAATGGCATGATGGGGTTTCAACAACATCAGCCGTGGTCCCCAGGGGCCAAAGACCCCCTGCCAGCCTGTGCCCCCCTGCACTCACCGTCACCTTGAAGGTGATGGCTTTCTGCAGGCCCTCAGGGGACACCTGCAGCAGCTCAGCCACCGTCCGGATCTCCGTGGCACTCACCACTGTGGCCACCTCCTGGCAGTCGGTCTGCAGGACACAGCCATGCCGTGGGATGTGGTGATCCCCCGTTTGCCACATCCCAAATCGTGCCCAAGGAGCACAGCTTGGCTCCCCACGGTGGGGGTACCTCGTATTTCTCAAAGTAGACGTTGCCCAGGTGGAGGACGGAGGAGAGGATGCGGAAGATGCTGTTCTGCTCATCCACGCTGAAGTTCAGCACCTCCATGGTGTTGAGCAGCCGGCGGAAATCCTCAGCGTCGTCCTTGCCAGGAATCTCACAGTTCCCACCCTGGAACAACCCCCTCAGTGCATCAGTGGATCCCAGTGGGGTCAGCACCCAGCATGGGGGGGTCACCCTGCCCTGAGCATCCTCCTCATCCACACATTGAGGACTCAGGAACCCACCAGCACCCTGAGGTTGGGCAGCCCCCCAAAATCAGGCACCATGTGGGGGCCTGGGGAGGAGACACAGTACCTGGTTCAGGTAGTAGTAGGTCTCGGCGCCCTGCAGGCAGTAGCGCTGCCGCTGCTGGGACGGCAGCCCTGCCAGCATCTCGTAGAAGATGTGGTAGTTGCGCTCAGTCTTGGCCTGGAGAGCAGAGGACAGAGCTGGGGAGGGGGTGGCAGAGGGGGCAGAGTGGGGGGCAGAGCCCAGGACCACCTCACCACACACCTGGAAGACCACACGGGACTTCTCCAGCAGGTACTGCGAGGTTATGGCACCGCAGATCAAGCCGCTGCAGGGGTGAGAGTGGGCACCTGGCTGGCAACCTTGGTGTGGGCAGGGGCTGTGGCCCCCTAATGCACCCACCCATGCCCCAATGCCCCCCAACAGAATGGGGGGTCAATGCTGCTCCTCAGATGCCACCAGAGATGGGTGGGCAGGGAGAGGTGTCTGCACCTGGCTCAAGCACTGCACCCCGGGGTGATATCGGGCACCCCCCTGTCGGGATCAGTGAGGCTGAGAGAGGGTGGGATGGGATGGGATATGAGGATAGGGATGGGAACTGGGAAAGGCCAAGGTGCCAGCCAGGTCACAGCATCCCTGCCCCTACCCCAGGGACAGCCACCTGTCTTTAGGTGCCATCACCTTTCCAACACCAGGTTTGTCCCAAAAACATCCCCATGTGTCTTCCCAGAGGCAAGGGACAAGGGGCTGGCTTGGGCTGGGAACCCCTGGGGCAGCAGGGGACACAGGGTGGGAGCAGCCACACACAGGTGTTACTCAGCATTACTTACTCCTCCAGAAAGATTTCCACAAATTTCCCAAACCTGCTGGAATTGTCATTCCTCACAGTTTTGGCGTTGCCGAAGGATTCCAGCAAAGGGGTCGCCTCCAGGATCTGTTGTGGCGATGAGGAGAGCTGGGGGGGTCAGCCTGGGCACCCGACACACCATGGGACATCTCCAAGGCTAGGGCACCCCCTCTGTCACCCTGCCACCCTCCCTGCCACCCCATGCTTCATGCAGACACTTGTGGGTGCCCAAATTTGAGGTGTGCACAACAACCAGCTTAAATGAGGATGTGAGAGAGCACAAAAACTCCATCCATGTGCATGCACTGATTTCCTGCTGTCCCTCCTGCCTTTCCCCTGCAGCTGGGGTACCATGGCCAACATGCCACCAGGATTTTCTATCCCCCTGAACCATCCCAGCCCATGAGTCCCCTCGGTACCTCTATCTGCCATGGTCCACATGGAAGCATTGGGACAAGGAGAGAGCAGCAGAGCCATGAGGAGGGATGGAAAAGAGCGCTGGGAGGTGGGAGAAGAGGATGGGGACATGGGGACTGAGGGATGTCCCCAGAGCAGCACCCTACCTGTGGGGCAGTGCTGCGTTTCTGGCTGACGGCTGCCAGGTAGCTCAGGATCAGCTTGGTGGCTTCGGTCTTCCCTGAGCCGCTCTCCCCACTGAAACACAGAATGGGGGCATGGCTGGGGCCGTCACCAGTCAAGCAAGGGGTGCCCACCCCAAACCTCCCCAAACCAGCACCCCATCCCCAGGGCCAAGCCAGGCTGGTGGCAGTGACCCAGAAATTAGGGGGGTGTTGATTAGGGGGCACCCAAGGGGAGGTGCGTGAGCACAGCCATGTCCCACCTGATGACGATACATTGGTTGTGTTTGGCATCCATCACTTTGGAGTAGGCGACGTTTGCGATGGCAAAGAGGTGCCTGGAGGGGGGGACAAGCAGGGAGGGTGCAGTGCCATGCTGGCACAGGGACCCCCAAAGTGCCACCAGCACCCCCATGCACAGACACAGCCACTCCAGCACTCAGTGACTGAGGGTTCTCCAGAGACCCAAGGGTGGGGAATGGAGGATGAGAGTGACCCCATCCCCACAGGGCATTTGGGGACAGCCTGGTACTCACGGTGGGTTTTCACCCAGGGCTCTGCCTTCATACTGCTGCACCTGCTCCTTCCCGTAGATGTTGTAGAGCCGGTATGGGTTCACCGACACCAGGATGCTGCCAATGTAGGTCTGCCAGAGACAGAGGTGTAGGGCTGAGAGCCCTCTGAGGGTGATGATTCCCCAAAGACCCCACACCTGCAGCCTTTGGGGGTTGCTGTGTCCCCCTAAGCTTACATAGATGAGCTGGCGCTCGAACCGTGTCTGGATGTTGCTCAGCACTGCAGCCTCCTGGAGGTCCCTGGCAGGGAGCAGAGGGACAATTAGGGGGTGATAGAGGGACAGGGGGGCATCTGCTGTCCTCAATGTCCTCAGCTTCTCCAGGCCCAACAGGCTGAAGCAGAGCCCATATTGGGATGAGATGGGGTGGGATAGCAGGGTCAGGGGTATAAGGTTGGGGGCTGCAGCCTCATTGTCCCCCACAGCATTGAGTCATGGTGTAGGGGACAGGGACACTCACTCCAGCTGGGTCATGTCCTCCAGCCCGTCTTCTTCCTGTGGCTCCTGGTACCGTACGATGGGCAGGCTGCACAGTGACTGCATCTGCATGGAGCAACCACCCCATCATGGCAGGGATGTGCCAACACCTTCAGATGTCCCACTCAGTCACTATCACCACCCCAAAACACCATCTGTGACCCCAAACCAGGGGACTTGCAGCCCGCAATGGCAGGAATCCCAAGAAAACACCCCACAGCCCCAAAACCAGACCCCCAGCATGAGCATTGTGTGTCAGGTGAGAGCAGCAGTGCTAGAATACAGAAACATGAGGCCACCAAGGCCACCTTAGGGCTGGTCTCAGGAAAACCTGGTCCTGAGAATCCCAGTCCTGCTCACGGTGGGCATCACCCTCAGTGGAGGTGATGGAAGGGGGCTGAGGCTGCTCCCCCCGGCCACGTGCAGGGGTGACGCAGGACAGGTGTCACCCGGGAGGCTGCCCTGGCGCCCCGCCAGGCGGTGGGCAGGAAAGCGGACACCCCTCCGGGTCACCGTGCCACCTGCACCTGTCCCCGCCGGATCGGGTCTCTGCATTTCCATACGCCAGAATCAAGTGTCCCCAGAGGGGCCGCTCNTTTCAGCCTGCTCCCCACGGGAAGATCCCCACCAGCACCCAGACCACCCACAGCCTTTTGTCCCCAACCTGCAAACCCCTCTGCACCTATGCCTTCGTGCCCGGAACAGCCATCAGGCACCTCATCTCGCCACCCTGTCGTGGGTCCCGCCAGCTGCCAGCTCGCCCCCGGCTCCATCCCCCCGAGGGGGCTCCCGGCGGGGGTTACCTTGCTGCGCCAGGGCTGCTTGGTGCCCAGGTACCCGTCTG
>VXBB01016994.1:107055-124645 GCA_013399915.1 Illadopsis cleaveri | reverse complement strand
CCGTCCTCGCTGTACTGGATGCGATGCTCGGGGTATTCGTCCCCAGGGTACTCGCCCCCAGGGTACCCCCCATCAAAGGGCTCCCCAAAGTCCCTGTAGGGGTCCCCCCTGTAGCCAAAGGGCCCCCCTGCCTCCTCACCATACTCCGGGTCACTGCTGTACGGGTCATAGAGGCTGAGGGGAGACCCACCACCAAACGGTCCCTCATCCTCGAGCTCTGAGTAGCCATAGGGGTGCCTTGGCTGGTCACCGTCCTCCCAAAATCCCCCGTGGTNTCTCGTCTTCCGCGGGGAACGGCAGCTTCTTGGCACCGATACGGGACAGCCAGGCCGTGTCAGTCGCCCGGCTGCCTCCCACCAGCCGCCCGCGCCGGGAGAGCACCTTCCTGGCCAGCCAGCCCGTGGCGGCGGCCGCCTTGCTCAGCACCCGTGCCCGGNAGCCTTCCTCCTCCTCGGAGTAGTTATGCCGGGGTCCATAGGCTCCATCCTCCTCCTCGCTGTAGCCATGCCACGAATCATAGGCTCCATCCTCCTCGGCATAGCTGTGCTGTGGGCCATACGCTCCATCTTTCTCCTTGGGCTGACTGCGCCAGGGCCCGTAGGCGCCATCTTCCTTCNGGGCGCCGGCGGAAGAGCGAGGCACCGTCCTCCGGGTCCTGCCCGCCGCGCCGCAGCAGCAGGAAGGATGGCTTCGATGGGGCCTCCTTCTTGGCCTCCTCCTTCCTCTTCTTGCCCACCTGCTTGAAGCGCAGCATCAGGTTGGAGGTGGACTTGAGCACCGCTTTGTTCTTTTTCTTCTTCCTCTTCTTGGTGCTGTGCTTGTGCAGGCCCCAGAAGAAGCGGGATGTGTTCTTGAACTGCCCTTTCTTGGGCCGGCGCAGGCCCAGGTTCTTGAAGCCCAGGAAGAGCTTCGAGGTGCTGCGGAGGCTCCGCTTTGTCCGGGCCTTTGGAGGCACTGCGGCCTCCTCCTCGCCTGGGCTGGCTTCCACAGATTCTTTGGGCTGGCCCTTGGCCTCTGCACCCTTGGCCCCTTTCTTCTTCTTGTCGGTTACCAGCCCCATCACCAGTTTGGAGGTGCCCTTCACATTCTTCTTGGCTGTTGGAGCATTGCTCTTGCCCTCCTCTTCCTCCATCTCCTGCTGCGCCTTCTTCCCACGGCCCAGTTTCTTTGCCACTCCTGCCTTGGGCAACCCCTTCTTCTCCTTCCCCTTCCCCTTCTTGGGCTCCTCTGCAGCCACATCTTCCTCATCTTTCTCCTTTTCCTCCTCCTTTTCTTCCTTTTCCTCCTCCACCACCTCGCTCTCCTCTGCCTTCAGCAGCTCCGCATCCGAGGCATCCTCTGACTCGCTGGGATCCTCTTTCTTGCCCTTCTTGCCATCCTTCCCTTTCCCTTTGCCCGCCTTCCCTTTGGGCTCTCTCTTCTTGCCGGCCATCCTGGCAGTGACAGGCGCTCATGCTCCGGCCCCAGCGGGGCTCTGGGAGAGGATGCCCTGTGCCGGCAGGCGCCTGCTCCCGGAACAGCGGCCGGCTCCGGCCCCCGCTGCCTGCCCCGACTGGGTATTTACCTGTGCCCGGGTTTGGCGAGGCACATGCCCGTGCGTGGCTCCCTCGGGCGCCGGTGGCCGCCCGCTTGGCATGGCGCTGGGGCGGTGGGACCCGGCCCCGGGGCAGCCCGGCGGAGCTGCTCCTGCCTCCCGCGCACCCCGCGAGTCGGCAGCGCGGTGCCGGTGGCTGGGATGAGGCTGTAACCCAACCGCCAGGCTTGCGGCGGCATGAATAATGTAAGGAATGCACCACGCCAGCCCCGAGACTTTTCCGAAGGAGCAGGGAAGGGCCCCTTGCTGCTGGGAGCATCCCTCCAGGGGGACGCTGCAGTGGCAGCACCGTTACCCCAAAACGGGACCCTGCCACTTCCCCACGTCTCGGGGCTTCTTCTGCCCCACCCTGAGGAATCAGCCTCTTCCTGCAGTCAGCACGGAGACGAATGGATCCCAAGGGTTCAGCCAAACAGCGGCACCAAGAGAGAGGTGACAATTTTGCAGAGCCCAAGGCAGCTGTGGGAACACACCCAAGGGGAGCGATGCAAGGGAGGGACCCAACACAAGACCAAATTCCACAGCCCTGCTGGGAATCACTGAGGAGCCCAGAGCCCGCAGGGGCACTCCTCATGCCATGCCAGGTGGCAGGTACGTGCAGGGTGGCACACGTGCCCACACACAGCTGGCAAGAGGGGCTCCATGTGCCACACGTGTGACCCGCGGCAGTGCCAGCAGCGTGTTTGTGCACGCACATGCCCAGGCGCGGGGTGACCACATCAAATGTTAATGCCAGGCCTGGATTCCTGTGGCTGCAGCTCATCAAAGTTTAAGCAGCAGCAGTGGGAACTCGCTGTCCCACATGGATCACCTGCAGGCAGCAGTGGGGCTGGTGTGGGCAGGGGCAGCACCTGCTGCAGCCCCTTACAGGGGATGAGTTTGGGGAGATAGAAGCATCCAGCTGTGCAGCAGCTGGCAGAACCATAGAACTAGCAGCAGCTGGTGGCACTCTGTTGTCCCGAGACTGTCACCTCCTGGCACTGTGTTGTCTCCAACCTTGTCCCTCCCTGCCACCTCTACAGTAGAGGTGCATCCACCATGATCCCATGGCTTTGCCTCCTCCCTGCATTAATTTCTGGGACAGACGCATCCTGGTCTGTACAGATGGAGGCAGCTCTGGAGAGCAGGGTGGGCAGAGGGACAGAGTGGGACGAGAGGCTCTGGTAGGCATCAGGAGAGGGTCTATGACAGAAACACAGGATCAGCAGGAGCCCTACCTGGCACTGGCACAGTCCATGCACAGGTCTGCCATGGCCACTGAGCCATATGGGCCTGCCAGAGCCTGCCCTGCCAGGGGCACAGGGGCCTGCCACACCCCACAATCCCACCCCTCTTCCTGGCATGGACACACAGAGCCCGGGCACCACGATGTGGCAGGGAACCACCTCGGACACGGACACAGCCCTTGTCAGAGAGTGAAGGGTACACCAGCCTGATGAAAAGCTGATGCAGGCCACCCCCTGCCTCCCACCACTTGTGCACTCCTTGCCACCACCTGATTTTCCTCCACAGTCCCTACCTCTGTCCCCCCCAGGCAGGGCTCTCAGTGCCCTGGGTGCTGGCACAGCTCCCGTGCTGTTGCCATGGCTGTGCCCGTGGTGCCTCCCTGCCCATGACAAGGGCACTCCAAGAGGGGGAGTAAAGTGAGAGAGAGGGGGCTTCACCCCACCACCCCACACAGATGCTGCCTTCCATGGTCCCAGCCTCCATACCCGACCCCAAAAACACCTTGCCATGTTCTACATCCTGGGCACAGGGTTCACCTGCCTTTGGAAGGGCAGAGCTGACCAAGAGGATTTTGTGCCCTGGTGCAGGGGGATGGAAACAAATGCAGGGGGTCAGAGGGGCACCCACATTTGGTGGCTGTTTCCAGAGTGTCTGGGCACGGCTGCATCCGGCAGCAGCACACAGGAGGCACCCTGAGTGCAAAACCTGGCAGTGAGGGGTCTCTGCGGTGGCAATGGGTACCAAGGCTCTGCTAGAAGGTACCCAGAGCATCCTTTGGTCAGGTTAGTCCTGAGTGTCTCCAGCCACGTGGGTGAGGCAGGGAAAGCCACTTCACCCCAGGGACACGGCCCGGGCAGCCCCGGTGCCACTGCCGCAGCCTGCGGCTATGCCACGGCTGGATGCAGGGAGGGGATGGAGACTTTGGCCTCGGGGGTTCACCCGCCCCAGCCCGGCAGGACGCGCGGCTGCCCAGGACTGTACCTTTGGAGTGCCGGCATCGGCGGGCAGAGCTCCAGAGGCAGCAGCTCCACGTCTCCAGGCAGGTCTGCGGTCACCAGCCGGCCCCGGGTCCGCTTACAGCCTGTTTCCAGTTACAGTCGGAGCAGGGCTCCGTGCCACCACACCACACCACACCACGCCGGCCCCGGCGCTGCCGTGCCTCCCGGGAGCTCCGTGCTCCGGTACCACGGAGCCAGCCCGGGCACCTCCTGGCTGCGGCAGCACCTCTCACCACATCCCCTTCCCTGTCTTCAGTCCTGCATCATTGCACATCCACTCTCAAACACCTGTGAGCAGGTGAGGAAGCCCAGCCACAGCTCTTGTGACTCCAGTCACAGCTCCAGGGATGCTGGGAGCATAGGGATAAACTGGACCCTTCCAGTCATGTGACAGTGGCACAGCCCTCCAAGCCCCTGAGGCACAGTGGGGTCTTTGCTTGCTCCCTCACGCACCTATCAACCCCCTGACCTGGCTAATTTCCACCCCCTCCAGTTCCTTACTCCAAAATGAGGATGGGGACCCAGCACATGAGCAATACATGGCAATCCCTGCCTGCCAGCTGCTGCCTGCTCCCCACGAGGGAGGTGTTATGGGAGGAGATAGGCCAGAGCAGATGCTGGAACCACAGACCAGCTGGGCAGGATGCTGGCATGCACCCAGGAATATGCTGGCTGGGAGCCCTGGAGCCAGGTCGCAGCCCTGGAGCCAGGTCGCAGCCCTGGAGCCAGGTCGCAGCCCTGGAGCCAGGTCGCAGCCCTGGAGCCAGGTCACAGCCCTGTGCCATCACCTCAGTCCCAAAGCCAAGCCCAGGAGCTTTCCTGGGGCAAAACAGCCCCGAGGTAAAAGGAATGTAGGGAAGGAGTGGTAGGAAACACGAGGTAGAGGGTTCCAGGGAAGAAGGGAATGTTCAGGGGAGGCTGCTCCACTCTGGAGGGCAGAGTGGGGCTGTGGAGAAGGTAGGGAGGCAGAAGGTGAGATAAGGGAGGACAAAAACAGCAAGCAGCCAGGCAGGGACAGGCAGAGGTGAGGGGACACCACACACCTTCACGGGGAGAACCCAAACAGTAGCGTTTGCTTAAAAAACACTGCTACACACAAAGGTCCCTTCCCAGCAAAGGCACTGCAGCACCTGTGAGCCCGAGGGAGGTGCCCCCCAGCTGGGGCACCCACTGCCACTCACCTGGGGTAGCCACTTGCCCTGCATGGTGTGGGGCTGGCTGGGTGCTCTGCCAGTGCCGTGCTCCAGCCCTGCTCCCCACGGGGACCATCGCTGCTGCACCGAGGGACCCGATGCATATTTGATGACTGCTATTATTCTCATCTCCACTCATGAGCAGAGGGATGGGAGCTGATCTTCCCTCACAGACCTGGGGAGCTGCAGGGAGGGAGTGGCTGGAGGGGCGAGGGCCCCCTCCTCCCGTGGTCCCTGTCTCTTGCACCCCTGGTGACACAGCTGGAGTGTCCTGCATCCCTCCCAGGATGCAGATGAGCCTCAGTGTAGCCCAGAAGTGAACAGATGGAAAACAGCCCTGATCCATTCTGCCCCCTAAACCAATGGAAGTTTAGAAGAAATCACAGAACGTGGGAGTGAGGAACAAATGCACCTCCTTGCACCCCTCTCCATTATCCCAAAAATACCAGAGCATCCTCTCCTCCCTGGACGAGCAGGACACTCCACCTGCTTTCACAACATTCCATTCTCCCCATTCCAGCATTGGGCTCCTGCATCCCACCGAACCGGGGACCATTTTCCTGCAGTGATGGAGCCTGTGGCTCTGCCAAATGCAGGGGCAGAGAGAGCATCCTGCTGCAGCACCCGAGCCGGAAAACCTCCACTTCCCTTCTCCTCCAGGCAGGCACGTCCCAGCCGTAATGCGGTGGGTATTTATTATGCTGATTCCTCAGAACGCCAGGGCTTAACTGCAAATTACAATCAATAGCCCCAATCCCCTCGGGGCAGGTTCATCATTTAGCAGGCGCAACCAGAGGAATTCAAAACTATTTGCCAGCCATAAATCCTCCTCTCCGCAGCCTCCCCAGCCGGCTCTGCGCCACTCGCGATGGCTGCTTGGGGTGACCCTTGTCAGCATTTGAGACAATTAAGCTGTCACTGCGGATCGTGACTCTTATATACGGCCCTGAGCAGCACTTTGAGATGTCACCGTGATGGGGTGAGGGGAGATGGCTGAGGCGAGCCCGCCGCAGCAACCATCTCTCATTGAATTAAATGAATGCATTTGGAGGCAGAGTCACTCTTTATTACCTTGCAAACGATTCCTGACTAAATTAAATTATAAGAGGAGTGTTCAGCCAATCAAACCTGCTTGATTGCCTGGAACAGGCGTTTTAAACAGAGCACGCCTCGAGCCGTCGCTGGTTGCAGCACTAGATGGAGGGTGGCTGATGGGCTGAGGGGAAGCTGATCCACCCTGCTCCACACCTGAAGCGCTGCCTGGCTGTGCTCAGGCAGGGGAAGGGCCCCAGGGATGGGGCAGGATGAGCACAGCCCCCTGGGAACAGCATGAATGAGCCTGGAGGCAGCTGGAAGAGCAAGGGAATGGCAGGAGCACAGAGCAGCAGCAGGGCTGCTGAGGGCAACTTTCTCTGAGCATCATCCAGCCAAGGCTTTCCTCCTACAGCAGAGAAATGCAGAATGCTGCACTCTTGGGAGCAAATCCACAGCTCCTGCCTGCACCCACCCTCCTGGAGAACCCTTCTCCCAACACACATGGAGACTCTGATGACATTTCCCTTCAGCAGCTCCCCAGTGCTCGGGATCAAGTGGTCAATGCATAAAATCCCAGAATGGTTTGGGTTGGAAGGGAGCTCAAAGCTCATCTCATTCCACTCCCTGCCATGGGCAGGGACACCTTCCACTATCCCAGGTTTCTCCAAGCCTTGGCCTGGGACACTTCCAGGGATGAGGCAGCCACAGCTTCTCTGGGCAGCCTGTGCCAGGGTCTCACCACCCTCACAGGGAAAAATTTCCTCCTAACACCTCATCTGTATCTCCCCTTTCAGTTTAAAATCATTCCTACTTTTCCTGTCACTGCATGCCCGTATGAAAAGTCCCTCTCCACCTTTTTTCTAAGCCCCTTTAAATACTGAAGTGCTGCAGATTCCACAAACCCCAGGAAGCTCTGGTACAACCCTAATGCTGCAGCAGATTTCCCCCTTGCCCCTCAGATCTTGTCTTTTCAGGACCTGGAGATCTCTTGGAGGCAAACTCACTCCAGCACGAACTGCAACGTTTGCTGCTTTTAACACAAATGCATAACAATTAGGAAAGCTCCTGGAAGAAGGAATACTGCAATTAAATGGTGCATTTTCAAATGCAGCTATAAACTTCCTGCCAAAAAAGCTACTCTCTCTGAAAAAAGGAAGTTGGCTTCTTCTAGCTTAACTATTTTTACTTCATCCCCATTCCAATTTTAATCATGTATCTGTTCATTTTGAACAGGATAAAATGCCCATTTTCCTAAATGAAGCTAATTAGGCAGAGGGAGCTTTAACAATGATATGCCAAAATCAATTTGAAACCCACACTGAGGTAGCACCAGCTATTCAAGGACAGGTTTTAGCAGGTAACACTGTGCATTTCAGCCTCACACCATGCACCCTCCTGGCTCCCAGCACTACCTGGGCTGAGGATGAAACCCTGTCAGCAGTTCTGGTTGCCCGGCTCCGTGCCAAGGCTTGGCAGGATACAGGATTTGGATGGAAAAGTCAAGAAACTCAGGGACAAAACGAAACCAAAATTAGTCTTTGTGAGGGCAACTCTGCCTGTGTGACCTTCACGGGAAATGGGAAGGGTGAGTTAATGTGCTGGAACAGCATCCCACCCAGCTCACACCGGGAAGGGCCAGCTTTCCACTGCCAGGCAGGGATAATGTGGATAATTTGGAGCTTGTTCTCCACTCGCTGCCTCCGTGGTCAGGATTTCCTCTGCACTCCAGCTGTGAACAAAGCCAGGAACAGGGGAGGGAACTTGCAGAGTTCAAAGTCACCTTCTTAGCTTGGGCACTGTGTATAGAACCTATTTATCTCCCATCACCAGCCTCTTGCAGTCACTTCACCTTCTATTGCCCCCTACATCTCCTGTGACAGCATCCAGGATTCCCCAGCTGGCCAAAGGTAAAAAAGAGAGTTAAGAAACACACCAAGCCATCTACCCATCATTCACATGAAATAACAACTTTTTATTTTCTCAAATAAAATAATCCTTCCATTTCTGCTCGATCAGATTGTGAGGGCTGGGGAGGAGCAGGGAGGAACTCTGCTCAGACAGGTGTCACACCTGTCCTCACAGTTCTGCATCCACATCAGACCGAACCCTTTTCCAATGAAAGAAAATAAAAGCTATTGGCAGCTCTTGATCCCAGAAGGCAAGAGCTGTCCTCTATCAGGCACTCTGAATTGTTTAGCAACAGTATTCAATGGAAAAGCATGATTACAAAAATCCCAGATTTCTGATGAACAATATCTAGACAAGCAATGTTTAACAGGGCTGGGGTAAAACTCATGGCATGGGGTGGTACCTTGAGTTCCAAAGAGCTGTGACTGGAATTTAGAGGCATGCTTGATGAGACCTCCACCTTGGGGACTAAAGGGCAGGACAACTCCTGCCCAACAAAGGAGGAAGCTCCCAAGGCAGCTCCTTAATGAGTGAGATGCCAGAAGTGAATCCTCACTGCAGACTACAGCTCTTGGATCACACCCCACTGCAGACTGGCCAGGCTAATTAACCATTACCAGTTTAATTTCTCATCTCTCAGTACCAGTTGGACCAGGATGTCCTACAAACCCCACTGCAATGCTATGGAGAGGCACAGAGTGCAGGTTTTAATGTTAATTGAGGTGGGACCATTAAAAGTTTGGGTTGTGTCAGCTGCAGAGACGTGTCCAGCAAGCAGGGGAGGGAGAACTCTGATTCTGTTTCAGATCAATGCTTAAATTAATTGAATGGATAAGCAGCAAAGATAAGCAGCAAAGCATCAGCAATGTTCTCTCAACCCAAAGCACAGGGCCAGATTTTCTCACACAAACTCAAACCCTTCCCACTGGGAATGCACATGGATTCATGTGCAAACCCTACAAGGGGCAGGACACTGCTGGCTGTGGAACTGTGTCCTAGAATAACTGGCTCCTTTTAAAATTTTAAGAAACATCACCTGGCCTGAAATGCTGCGAGATGGAAACCCATCTTCCTCATCCCCATCTGCAAGCACAGTAGCCTCATTTTCTGCCTTTCTCCAAGAGAAGGAGCTTCACAGAAGCTTTCTTGGCTCTGGAACACATCTCCCTTTTTTTTTTTTTCCATTTTTTTTCCTTTTTTTTTTTTTCCTTTTTTTTTTTTAGTGTGTTTTGTTTTGTTTTTACATGGTCAGTTCCAATTGCAGTGATTAAAGACAAGGCCAGGCATCAGCAGTTACTTCTTTACGATCTGAATGACATCTTCATGCTCCATCATATGCGTTAAGCCCACTCTTTGAGGGCTGTACTTTGTGCTTGTCCCCTTTGAAGCAAAAAATGGGGAGAAGAGTTAGAAGACCAGTCAGAGACACCTGAAGACAGGGATTCCAGCTGCTAACACTTACCCACACCAAGGCATATTTGAACTGGCTGGCTAATGATCTGTGAATCCGATGGCACTGCAAGACAGACAGGCAGAAGTTGAAGTATTTACATGACACCACTTTGCAAACAACTTTTTCAATACCCAGGAATTAAAAGAAACTCAACTCTATGCCAAAATTTACAATAAAGACTCTAGGAGCCAGTTAACAGCACCTGAAACCATACAGAACAGACACAGGAATCACCAGCCCACATAGAGCCCCATTCCATTGCTTCCATGTGCTTCTTCACTGGGCTGCATTAAATAATTACTGTTTAAAGCCTTTATAGCAGCTGTGAAAGAAACCTGAGGCAGATAAAATTGGTTAAGGCAACAAAAGGAGAAGCCCAGCCAAACACTGACATGTCCTGAGCTTTATGAAGCACAAATCACAGCAGGTCCAGGAGGAACTGCCTTCTGCACACAGGGAAATGTAAAAGATGCAGAAAAATTACCACATGTTCCACAGAGGCCCCTTTCCGTAGAATAATGGCATCTGTAAAGTCTGGTCTCTCTGTGGAGAAGCAGAAGGGGAGGGGGGGAAAGCATTGGTTTTCTATCAAGTGTGTTCTGAAATGCTGACACCATCTCACATCACCTTGTGCTTACTACTCCCAAATTCCTCCTTCCTGCTCCCACATAGAACAGGGATCCAGGACCTAAAAGCATCAAATCAGCTCTCCACTACCCTCAGGTGCAATTACCCACAGCACACAGTCAGCAGCTTCCTCACAACCCACCTGATCCAACTCCATCCCAAGCCCTTGACTTAAGAGAAACAAAACCACCCAAGTCAAAACACACCTGCTCAAGGAAAACCAAAATCCCCACAATTTCAGAGCTCAACAAGCTCAGAAAATTCCTTGATCTCCTCACATCCACCCAAGTTCAGCTGTTCACAACCAAACAGAGCAAGTTATAGATGTGCCTTCATAATTGGGAGAAGCTGCAATTGGGTTATAAAGCAAAAGGAGGATCAAAGGCACCTCCAAAGGCATGGGAATCACCAAATTACTTGCAGCAGAAACAGGAAACTTCTGGACTGTGATGAGTTCATCACAGTGTGCATAACAAGGAAAAAAAGCTGTCAACTTGGACACTTTATTCCCTTATATCATGCAAAGACTTATGAAAATTCAGCTCTTGTAAAACACAGCAGGAAGGCCATGGTGGGATCCACACATGGCAGGATCAGACAGAGCAGGAAGCATTTCCCAAGAGCTGAAAGATGACTAAGGAGGGTGCAATTCCAGCATTTCCAAGCATCAGCCCTGCTGGCAGCCTATCTGCCTTCCATGAGCAGCAGCAGTATTTGTGCCTTTCAAACCTTCTGTTCAGCTCGTGGTCACTTACGTCCCCGTTTCTTGGTGTAGATGCAGGTGAGTGCCAGGTATTCCCAGAGCTTTTCCAGCAAGTAGTCCAGGTTCAGCTTCATGCCACAGCTGCAAAACACCAGGATCATGTTTACTGCTGTTGTGATTTAGGGATGCAGAAGAACAAGGTGAAATGTCTTTATTTAAGTGCTGGAGAATGAGGGGAAAGTCTTTAATGAGGCAAGGAAAAGAAAAACACAAGGTAAAATGACCTTAAATTGAAGGAGGGCAGGGTTAGATTAGATATGAGGAAGAAATTCTTTACTAAAGGGGTGGAGAAGCACTGGAACAGGTTGCACAGAGAGTCTCTGGCTGCTCCATCCCTGGAATTGTTCAAGGCTAGGTTGGATGGGGCCTGGAGCAAACTGATCTAGTGGAGTCCCTGCCCACAGTAGGGGGTGGAATGAGATGAGCTTTAGGGTCCCTTCCAACCCAAACCATTCCATGATCCCAGAAGAGTGAACAGCTTTGAAGCAGCAAAGCCCCAACAGATATATCAGCACTTCTAAGGAAACAAGCCAGATTGACACTGTCCTGCAGACAGCAGGGAGAAGCCAAGCTGCCTGCCTCTCCAGGGGAAGGAAATCTGACAAAAGCTGCACAGCAGCTCTGCTTCTCACCCCAGCAGCCCTGGGAGAAGCTGGAGAAAGGTGAAATGAACTCCACACCAGGCAGACCAGCACAAAAGGCAATGTGACAGCTCCTACCTGATGACAACACTGTGGGGCCTCCGAGCAAGACGATCCACCTCCTCCATGGATATCTGGTCAATCTTGTTATAAACCTAAACCAAAGGGAAAACAACACAGCCCTTAGAAAGGCAACTCAGCAACATGCAGAAATAACAAGGTAGCTCCAGCACCTGAAACAGAAACACAGATCCTCTCAGAAGATAAGCCAAGACTCTCAGTAAAACAAACTATTAAAATTCAGAAGCCTGAATATAAATTTTGGCCTTTTAAAATTCTCCCTTTGGGATGACTTGGAACACGTTCTCTGGTGTCTTTGATTTCATACAGACCCAGTGGCTACAAACAGAGCCCTAAAGGGACCTCTGCCACACAAGGGACCAGATGTGACAAGTTAAGCTGGCAGCAGGGGAGTCGGAGGCTCTGCACGTGGGAGCAAAGCCCCAGCACCGGGATTGGAAGCTCTGCTGCTCCAGGGCAGCATCAGCCACAAGAGGGCCCAGAGAACACACACAGCACGGCTGCACATCCGAAGCTTATAAAAAAACTCCCTGTCGAGCTGTTTTCCACCTCCTAAACCCCAAATCATTACTGTTTTAGGAGCCAGGAACAAGGGCATGGAGTAACAAGACAAGGGGGAATGGCTTTAAATTGAGAGGGCAGGGTTAGATGGGATATTGGGAAAAAATTCTTCCCTGTGAGGGCAGGGAGGCCCTGGCACAGGTTGCCCAGAGAAGCAGGGAGGCCCTGTTGCTCAGGCTGCTCCTGGACCCCTGGAAGTGTCCAAGGCCAGGTTGGATCGGGCTTGGAGCAACCTGGGATAGTGGAAGATGTCCCTGCCATGGCAGGGGGGGAATGAGATGAGCTTTAAGGTTCCTTCCCACCCAAACCATTCCATGATTCTGTGAAGTTCCAACATTTCCTCTGGCACAGAAAAGAGATGCTGGATGTGACAGAAGCCAGGCTGCCCAGGATACTCACATAGAGGCACGGCATGTAGACCCTGTTTCCTACAATCACATCAATGAACTCATCAGGGGAACAATCCTCTCTGAACAGGACCTCAGCATTGAAGATTTCTGAGGTGGACACTGTCAAGGCCCAAATTCCAACACACCACACGGGCTGAGCTCCCTGGTGACAGCCTGTTGCTAACTAGCCAGCACCAAAGTGACACCAGGGCTGTCCCACAGCAGGAAGCACTTGAACCGTGAGCTGCTGATGGCTTAAGGGTCTCCCATTTTAGGAAAGGATACTGTATTCGTGGAGGATGAGCTGAACCAGCTTCTCAGAGCACTGAGTCAACGTGACAGTGGAGTTGAAGGAGATGCCTCCACCCTTCTTGGGCTGCAGGAGGCAAAAAAGCAAGGTAAGAACATTCTGCAAAACCCACAGCCCCCTTAGCCTGTCCAACACGAGGGGCAGCACAGAGTGAGCTCAGCTTTGAGCAGGCAGGCAGACAAGCTGTGCCTCCAGGAGCTCAGGAAGCCTCACCTTGAAGTAGATATTTGGTTTGCTTTTGTTCAGCCGGATTCCTACAGATTCCAGTTCCTTCTCCAGCAAGGCCCTGCAGGGACACAGCACCTGTGAGGCTCAGCATGGCCAGTGACACCCAGACCTTTCCCTTTTCAACTCTTGTGTTGACATAGCCCTGCCACAAGCTTTCATTACAGACTAAAACCCTGCTAATGCAGGTCAGAGTCTGTGGTGGAAATCCAGGTTGACATTCCCATCTCTGACACCCATGCTGTAGGAAAGGGAATGTCACCCACTCCAGTCAGTAGGATGCTCCTCATGGAATACAACCCTCATCTCGTACTGAATAATTCAATTCCTCATTCCCCAGGTGCTCTCCACAATTCCTCAGGCAGCTGGCACGTTTTCTGGGCACATGGGAAGCCCAGAGCCCAGCCCACACTCACCTCTGCACCTCACCCTTGGTGGCATCGAGCATCATGATAACAACATCTGCTGTCCTGGCCACAGCGATCACCTGCCGGCCTCTGCCCTTCCCTGGGGAGACAGGAGGTGGATGCACATCAGCAAGGGCAACCAGCTGAGTTCTGTGCCAGATGGGGACTCCTGCCCCATGCAGCAGCTTGAAAGCAAGGAAAAGGATCCTGCAGTGCTGTTCTGGCTGCAGTCAGGCTGCTGGGAGCCCTGGCAGCAGCTGCAGGCAGCACAGAGAGCTCAGCAGAGAGATCAGTGCCAGAAGGTGCCTTAGGAAACACAGGCACTGTTCTGGTGACCCAAGGGAATGGCTGGAGCTGTGTCAGGGAGGGTTAGGCTGGATATTAGGGAAAGGTTCTTCCCCCAGAGGGTGGTCGAGCACTGACCAGGCTCCCCAGGGAATGGGCACTGCCTCAAGGCTGCCAGAGCTCCAGGAGTGTTTGGATAACACCAGGCACAGGGTGGGATTGTTGGGGTGTCCTGTGCAGGGCCAGGAGTTGGATTGGATGATCCCTGTGGGTCCCTTCCCAGGTGTTCCATGACTGCCTGATTTCCTAAGCTATTTTCAGACACAACCAGCCAACGAGGACAATGACAACACAGAGAGACAAAGCCAACATCTCTTCCCAGAACCAGGAGTCATGGGAGGACTGGCAGGAACTCAGGGAATTACTCAAACAAGGTTTGTGTTTAGCTGTAATTCCCCCTCCGCCTCTCCAGCATCTTTCTATAGATTTCCTCAGTACCAGAAAACAGATGAGCCACTTAACACTCAGGCAAGGAGGTGAGAAGTGACTGGCTTGCTTTGGCTCCCACCTCCAGAAAACCATCTCTGTGCTACATATAGACCCTTCTGTGGGCTCAGGGATAGGAATCGTGCCTCACATAGGATCAAGGACTCCAAAATTTGGGAATACAATGTAGGAACTCTTGGCCCAGGAAACCTGTGTATATCTGAGACACTCAGGGACACTACTGAGGGCAAATCCCTCCTGTACATGAGCACAGACATGAGCCAACCTTGAGCTGCTCCTTCGATGATTCCAGGCAGATCCAGCAGCTGAATATTGGCTCCTTTGTACTGAAATGGAAGGATGGAAAGTTGAAAGCTTTTTGCAGGGCACCTGAGCTGCCCCAAAAGCCCCAAACACGTGCTGGGGGGGTCCACATCCTGTGGAGAGTGGAACTGGATGGAACTGGCAGGCTGGGGAAACTCTGCACAAAGCTCATGGCTCTGTCCTGAGGCAAATTCCAGAGCTATGGGCTGTGTTCAGCAGCACACACAGCTGTACATTAGATCCTGACTCCCTAAAGCACCCCGTGACTGCAGCTGGACAAAGCACGAGTAATCAGCACAGCACTCATGTATTCCCAAGTTGGGGGAACAGAAAGGAAAAACAACCCTTCTTTGCTTGGTCTAATGAGAAAACTCAGTAATGAACAAATGCCACATCTCTTACTGTGACAGATCAAACTATTCAGGTGTGCTGCAAGTCTTACAGCACCAGGAAATAAACCAGAAGACTCTCATTCCTAGGATTTGCAGGGCATTGCCTCTCTAGCTGTTGTTGCAGCTCACAGCTGTGCTTGAATGTGTTACATTAAAGTCCTTTTCCCATCAATACAGTTACTTTCATTATTTAACTCCCCTTTCCATCCTGACCCAGATTTCCTCATTACTCTTGGACACTTTTCAGTTTGATGCCCTTTATCATTTGTTTTACTGATGGATGCTGAGGTCACCACTAATAAAACCCCTCAAGGACAGGAGTGACTGCATTTTGTTTTGAAAGTGATCACAGCACAGATTGCCTCTGTAAAGCTTCATTAAAAACAAATCTGTCAAGATTTGCAGCCAGCTGGTCACTGGCACTGACAATGGTTATACAAAATTCAGTTGAGAATTGTTGTATTGCTCTGGTCAGTCCAAGACTAGCACAAAAATCCTGATCAGGAAGCCAGTCCCAAAGAGCTCAGGGAAGTGCTACAGCAGCACTCAAAAATTTAAAGCAAAAATCAGCTTTGGAGACCTTTGGCTGTCTCTGCTCCTTAGTGGCAGCACAAGTGGTGCTTAGTGGCTGGTACAAACACACATTTACACAGCTGGAGGAGAATTTCTTACTTCTATGACTCCTGGGATGCAGGTCAGCGTGGTGAACTCGTACGACGCGGCTTCGCTGGCGGTCGAGGTCATCAAACTCAGAAACGTGGACTGAAATGCAGGAGATCAGCATCACCAGGCAGGAAAATGAAAAGGTTCAGCAAAACAAGCAATACCAAAGTGCTCCTCAGGCTGTGGAAGTTGTGTTGTGGCTGTTTCAGGCACAGGGACTGAGGTGGTGACACTGTCATGGAACTGAAGTGAATCCTGCACGCCCCCCTTTCCTCAGCAGTGCTGGGGCTGGGCAAGAACAAATTTCAGGCTGCTCCCACAGGGCAGAGCACACAAAATGAAGGAGTGTTTCCCCATCTCCAACCTTCAGCTAGTTCACAGAATCATGGAATGGTTTGGGTTGGAAGGGACCTCAAAGCTCATCTCATTCCACCCCTGCCATGGGCAGGGACACCTCTCACTATCCCAGGTTGCTCCAAGCCCCGTCCAACCCAGCCTTGGACACTTCCAGGGATCCAGGGGCAGCCACAGCTTCTCTGGGCAACCTGTGCCAGGGCCTCCCCACCCTCACAGGGAGAATTCCTTCCATATATCTCACCTCCATTTCCCCTCATTCAGTGTGAACTCATTCCCCCTTTTCCTGCCACTTCAGTTCCTGAGAAAGAATCCCTTCCCAGCTTCCCTGCAGTCTTTTCAGGTACTGGAAGGTGCTGTGAGGTCTCCACGTCTTCTCTTCCCCAACCCCAACTCAGCCTGTCTCCTCAGGGGAGGTGCTCCAGTCCTCTCTCCAACCTCGTGGCCTCTTGCTCCAACAGTTCCATGTCCATTTCATGCTGGAGACACCAGAACTGTGCACAGGACTCCAGGTGGGGTCCTACAGATGAGCTTTAAGGTGCCTCCCAACCCAAACCATTCCACGGTTCTGTGACCCCAAATTTGTCCTGCAGCCCCTGCAAACCACAGCCTGGAGACACAGTGAACACTCACAGCCCCTCACTGACCTTGCCCACAGAGGGAAAACCGATCAGTGCCACCCGGGCATCTCCTGATTTCATCACATCGAAGCCCTCGCCCTTGGCAGCTGGGGATTTGGAGGGTTCCAGCAGCTGAGCTCTGTATTTTGCAAGCTTTGCCTTCAGCAGGCCCAGGTGGTACTCGGTGGCTGCAATGACACAAACCCAACAGAAAAGTTGCTGGTGATTCACTTCTAGGAGTGAGAAACTTCCTAAAAGGAAACGCTTATGGATCTTGGTCAATATCTTTACCGCTGCCCCCAGCTGTTCCTTCCATCAGCTTTTGGAAACCCTGGGCATTGAGAGCAAACCTTCCAGGGACCTGGACAAAATCAGAGTGGAGGGAAACAGCCAAAAAATTCCCCAGTTAAAGGAGCAAGGCAGAGGGAGAGCAGGTGCAGGAATGAAGGGGCAAAGGGAGCCAGTTCAGAAGAGAGAGATCACAGGGGGAGCAGCCCCTCCCTACACCTGGTCACATTCAGCACTCCAAAATGACCAGATTATTTTCCTCTCCTCTTAAAGACACATTTAACTTAGAGCTCACATGTGTGAAAGTACTTTACTGTCTTAATCTTAGCAAAACACTTGAATTTGCACCTGAACCAAAATAAAAGGAAAGTTGTCTCACTTTGTAACCAGTAAGGGCATGAAACCAGGAGCTTATAGGTTTATTTCCGTTATTTATCACATCCTACAGCCCCAGCAGCAGCTCTGGCAGAGCCCACGGGGAGCCCCCAGACCCTCAAACACCAGGAGCCTCCTATGCAGCAGGACTTGAGATGTCCCCCACTCTCAGCCCCGGGGGGGCCTGGAGCTACAGCACAGGGCAGGAGAGTGGGCAGCCCCCACCCTCCCCAGGGCTCCTCACACACACCCCCAGCCCAGCCTCAGGGCTCACCCTGCTCCCCAATCTGCCCCAATTCCCAGCACCCCCGATCCAGCCCTCTGTGTCCCCAAAGACGCCCCAGCTTCACAACCCTGCCTCTCCCACAGCCCTGACTGGCACCTCTTCCCA
>VXBB01016994.1:75137-104548 GCA_013399915.1 Illadopsis cleaveri | reverse complement strand
TTTTTTTTTTTTTTTTTTTTTTTTACCCTTAACTTAAGTAAAGAGCAAATATACACCTACAAGCAGAGTTCAGATCCACTTTACTGAGAGCCTGGAAGTCCGTACATCAAACTAATTTCCAATGGCATATCCAGACACTGGAACAGCTCCCAGCTCCAAAGGGCCGGTGTTCCTGAAAGATCTGCAGCTCCAGCTAACCTTGTTAGCCAGCAAAGCCTCACTCCAGCCTTACCTCAGCCAATACTCCCCAACAGACTCCACAGCTGAGCCTCACACCCAGGGCCTGGCTCTGGGAGCATCAGAGCTGGAAATCTGGGCAAGAAACCTGAATCCTGGTGATTTCAACCAACTTCAGGATATAACAAGGAAAACATAAGCCTTGAGCTTACATTTCCTTACTACTCAGAGGTCAGAGCACTGATTCCAGCTACTGAGAAACAGCTTCCAGAAGAGCCAGGAGGAACTTCAGTGACAGAGGAACGAGCTGTGCAACAAGAAAGTGCATTAAAGTAGCTTAAAACCAGAGTAAAGATCAAATGGCCACTCGACAGGAGGGAGAATCAAGCTCCAGCAGCTCCTCAGGCTGGGTGAGTTAACATCCAGACTCTCTCTTTCTCTTGAGTCCAAGGGGCAGGAGAGAAGCGTGCATTCCCGTGCTCCCACAGGGACACGGTTCTCCTGGCAGGCCATGCTCTCCTGCCCGGTTGCTTCTGGGCGCTATCAGATGTGGACAGCTGTCATCGGAACTCGTAGATAGGAGCGCTGTGCTCGGGAACGTGCGTTAAATTCAACGACTGATACCTGCCACAGAAGGAACAGAGGGAGGAGAGGATTACACGGAGCTCCTGCTTGGCAGCCACAGAGCAGACGCTGTGCTGGCTGCTCTTCTCTCCCCCTTTACAGTCCCAAAATGTTCAGGCACCCAACACCCACCTCCCACACTGCCAAAATCCTGACAGGACTCAGCATTGTTCCTCATCACTCTACAATTCCCTGGCAGGAGGGTGCAGCCAGGTGGGGTCAGGCTCTTTTCCTATCCAACTAATGATAGGACAAGGGGAAACAGCCTCAAGTTGTGCCAGGAGAGGTTCAGGTTGGATATGAGGCAAAAAATCCTCACTGAAAGAGTGGTTTAGACCTGGAATGGCCTGTCCAGGGAAGTGGTGGAGTTACCATGCCTGGAAGTGCTCAGAAATCAAACAGACATTACATTTAGGGTTTAGTGGGAATGGTGGTATTCGGTCAAAGGTTGGACTCGATTTTGGAGGTTTTTTCCAACCTCAAGGATCCTGTAACTCCCACTCTGTTCCCTCTGAGCCACCTGCAGCGAGCAGCCTTCCAGGTGGGCTCACTGTGGTGGTTTTATGGACTCCCTTTGAAGTTCAACAACTTTCAAGTTCAAACAGTGTTTGCTACAAGTGCAAATTACACTGGAGTCTTTCAAAGCTCAGCTTGAGGGAATGTATCTGAAAGCCTCCTGTTTCCTTCCCTCCCCCTGAGAGCTTCCAGCCATCCACCTGCTGCTCATGACAATGATCCAAGGGCAAACAGCTCTCCACAGCTACTTGTCTCCAACAAAAACCTCACCAATTAGCTTTGACTGTTGTCTTAACAGCAACACCCCAAGGACCTTGAAATACAAAGCACTGGCCTGACAAGATTTCTGCCTGAAGGGAGCAACAGCCAAGCTGTTCCTTAGGAGAGAGAACTGAGCTCCCTCGCAGCACTTCTCCAGACCCTGTATCATCTTCCCTCCTCCACCCTGCCAGCCAAAATTTCCTCCCCTTTCTCATAAGGGCAGCACTTTATACCACACCAATGGACTGCACCAGCCTGCTCAGGCCAGTCATGGCCCACACCCCTCCCTTCTGCCCCAAGGTCCAACCACAGCCTGAATCTCCTGCCTGGACACTCCCAAGGTTGTGGACAAGCAGGAGAGGAGTCACAGCTTGGTTTAAGTCTTCAGGAGGCAGGAAGCTTCCTTACCATTCTGAACTCCTATGGTAGTAATAGCCCTCTATAGATGCTGCTGACTTCTGGAAGCAGATGTAATAGAAACCAGCAAAGGAAGCACCACTGATGTCCTTGATGGTGTGATCTGGGACTAGGAACTGCTCCTGCATGCAAAACACAGGCTGCATTTTAAAACGTTGGTCAAATACAGCCCCACCCAAGTCTGCCCTCCCAGACCAAATATTGGCACCCACTAACACGAAGACATTCCTGACTGAGCGCTCCCTGCACTCTCAGCAGGCCAGAGCAGAGACCAGAGTGCCCCTTCACCACCTGCCACTGCAAGCACTTCACAGGGAAGCAGAAAACTGAGAACAGAAAGAGTTTTAAGAGTTCAGGAGATCAGTTTCAGCTCAACACTTGTCTCCTGCAAACCAGAAGCCTACTGCAAAACTGGGAGTCAGAGCCTGAGAATGAAGAGAAGGCTCCAGGGAGTTCTCACTGCAGCTTTTCAACACTTACGGAAGCTTATGGGAAGGCTGGAGAGGGACTTTGCACAAGGACATGGAATGACAGGTAAAGGGAAAATGGCTCCCCACTGCCAGAGGGGAGGCATAGATGGGAATATTGGGGTATATCACAGGGATATTGGGAAAAAATTCCTCCCTGTGAGGGTGGAGAGGCCCTGGCACAGGTTGCCCAGAGAAGCTGTGGCTGCCCCTGGATCCCTGGAAGTGTCCAAGGCCAGGCGGGACAGGGCTTGGAGCAACCTGGGATAGTGGGAGGTGTCCCTGCCCATGGCAGGAGGGGGGAACAAGATGAGTTTTAAGGTTCCTTCCAATCCAAACCAGTCTATGGTGACTCTGTGATGATCCCAGCTGAAGAACAGAGCTGCAGACTGGCCAGTCTGCATCAAACACAGGCCCCACACAGGGACTGGATCCAATTCTCTCCTCCTCTGGAGCATCACCAAACAAGATTTTCCGGTTGTGTTTTTAGCCATGACTGCAGCCCTTAAGGACACAATTAGCTGGCTAGACACGAGTCACACTGGAACTTGCAAGAACAGTGGGTTTTGGGGTTGGCAGAGAGAGATCTTTCATTAAACCATCACAGCTGGAAAGCTCTCAGACACCTCAAGTCTCTGTCAGTGCCTTGCAAGCAGCTCATCAGAGGAGGAGACAGGCAGAGTTTACCTTCCATCTCATGAAGACGTAGTCCCCATTTTTTAGATCTTCATAATCAAAGTCATCAGAGTTAAATGTTTTTGCATACTGGTAAAAAGCCTGGAACTTTCCCTGAAACAAAAACAAAAAACAAAACAAAACAAAAAAAGTATGCTTATTCCAGGAATAAAACTTCTAGTACCAGCTGCTATTTAGGAGGGAAATCTACTGACACTCACAGCAATATCCAGCCTGGCTGGAGAAGCTCTTGCATTTCCACAGGAAGATATTTTGACAGAAATGTAACAAACATCAAAGCTTGGCAAACAACAGCCAAGGTAAAGGTGGGGACGTGATCAGGTGGCTGCTGTGGCCTCAAAACACAACAGCAGGTACATCCTGCCCTGAGCAGGGACACAGGTACCAAGTGCCAGACCTGTGCTAGTGGGATCCCTTTCCCCTTCTCCATTCTGTTTTGCAATAAGTCTCCAAAAATAAGGATTGTGTTCTCTTATGGGGTCAACAGAAAGGGATTGCTTCTGCTCCCTTCCAAGCCCATGGCCAACAAGTGGAAAACAAAATATCCCTTCCCTCATCACAGATCCCAGCTTGCTGAAGAGATCTCTATTTGCAAAGTGGGAGAGGAGGGAGATAGCCAGAAAGGAGAGATCTGCAGGCCTTTCTGCCAGCTCTTGCATGGGCACAGACTGCACCTCTCCTCCAAACCAGCAGCCCAGCACCCTCTGCCCCAGATTAATTTACCCAGTGTTTACGATCCACGTCCTCGTCGGCGTCCCACTTGCGCGTCAGGAACGGGTGTTTCTTACTGATTATCTCGCCCTCGAAGAACGTGGTGAGGGTTGGGTACTCCTGGCACAGGGGAGACAAAGGTGAGGGCACAATTGTCACTACAGACACAAACCCAAGAGCAGACAAAGCTCCATGCACTCAGCAAAAAGCATCTCCCAGGGTGAGCTCTGGGCAACCTGAGGCTGCTGCTCCCACACCTTGTCCTGGCCCACACCTCTCCAAGGCTGACTCTTCCACACCCACAGCCTCCATGCTCTTATTCCAGCCTTTCTCTGCCTTTCTTTTCCCTTTATAAAGCCAGGAGCAGTGTCAGAGTTGGGCTGTGGGGAAGGGTTTGGAACACAAGTCTGAGAAGGAGCAGCTGAAGGTGCTGGAGTGGCTCAGCCTGGGAAGAAGGACCCTCACTCCCCAAACTCCCTGACAGGAGGGAGCAGCCAGCTGGAGGTTGGGCTCTGCTCCAGGGAACAAGGGACAGGACAAGAAGAAATGTCCTCAAATTGCAGCAAGGGAGGTTTAGATTTGGTATTAGGAACAATTTAAAAGGGTGGTTAAACGTTGCCCAGGGAAGTGGTGGACACGGCTGTGTCCTGGGTCAGTGGTTGGACTCAATGATTTTAGAGGGCTTTTTCAACTTTAAATGATTCCATGAAGCTCCCAGCTGGATGATCACCTGTGACATTTGCAGCCAGCACCATTCCCCAGCAGATACCCTGTGATCAAATCTGCAACATGCTCTATCTCTCCACTTCCTATTTCTGGCAGCAGCTTCCCTCACCCCACCAGGAAAAAAAGAAAAAAAAAAAGAAAAAGAAAAGCCTTTACACAGTCCCTTTTTGTGCTGTTTTGCAGTTAACACTCACCTCTGTAAGGCCTTTAATCTTCAAGTATCCACAGAGATAGGAGTTTTCCATATCCACATGCTGGAAAAGAGTGCAAAGTCCAACCATCAAAATAGGCATGAAGGTGCATGCTTGATCCAAAGCAGTATCTAACCTTTCCAAGGATAATTTCTGCTCCAGCTAGTACACACTGTCCAGCTCACTGCCCAATATTCACACTGCCAGCCCTCTTCCATGATGGGAACCACCTGGAAAGACCATTGCAGGTGCCCAGCTCACCTCTGGCAGCCTCCACATCCCAGGCTTGCTCCCAAGGCAACACCCTCTGCCCAGAATTCTCCAGCAGGAAGCAAATCCCCTTTCCAGCCGGAAGGGATCTGACTCGCAGTGTTCTCCAAGGAAAAGCATCCCTGGAAGAATCACCCACACCCCCAGCAGTCTGCAGGAGACCTTCCTCCTAAATCTCCTAAAGCTTTTACGCCACCTGTATTTTGAGTAATCAGGCTGCATCTCTCTGCTCCTGCTGTGCAGAAACTAGGCAAGAATTTGCCTGTTCCTTTAAAAGCAGGGATTTTCCAAGCTTTTCCCTGACATCTCCAGATCCACTTTCAAAACACGCAGCGAGTTATTCAGGGAAGTGCAAACCTCTGCCATGAGAAGATGAATCTTCCCCACCTGTGATCAAAGCACGGCAACGTTTCCCTGTGCTCAGCACAGGGAGAGCAGGCAGCCCCCTTTCCTCAGCTGACACAAGCAAAACAGCCACGTTTTTAGCACAAAAGCAGCGGTTTCAAGCACAAAAGCGGCGTTTTTAAGCACAAAACCACAGCCAGCCCCTGCGAGGTAGCAGCGTGCAGTGGAGCTGAGCAGCCATGGGATGTCCCCACCACAACAAATCCCACCAGGAACATGGAGAATTGAACATAAAAATCCCCCGCCGGCTTGGAATCATCACAGAATCACTGAGGTTGGAAAAGATCTATGAGATCATCCAGCCCATCCTGTGACTAATTCACCACCCTGTCAAGCAGACCGCAGCACTGAATGCCACGTCCAGTCTTTCCTTAAACACCTCCAGGGATGGTGACTCCACCACCTCCCTAGGCAGCCAGTTCCAATGTTTAAAGGCCTTTTCTGTGAAGAAATTTCTCCTAATATCAAGAGATAGGGTGATGCGGGTGCTGTCGCAAGGNGGGCGCGGCCGGGGGACGCCGCCCGCTCCGCTCCCTCACGCCGCGGCCGCCTCTGGGTCGGGGCCTCCGGCAGCGCCTCCGCGCGCTCCCATTGGCCCCCGCGCGCGTGCCTGGGGGGTGTCCCCTGACTCTGACTGGCTGCTGGCGCGGTGCCGGGCGTTGATTGGTTGTGGGGCCGCCGGGCCCTGCTGGGAAATGTAGGTTTTTTAGCCAGGCGGCGTGGATTGGTTTGCGGCCGCCGGAAAGATGGCGGCGCCCAGGGAGCGGCGCTGAGTGCGGTCGGGACAAGGTTGCTATGTCGTCTGTCGCGATGTGGCGCGGCTGTCGCCGGCTGTGGTTGGCACACTCTCCGCCCGCTCGGCTCCCCCGACCGCCTCCTGCAGCTGCCGGGAGCTGCCCGGTGGGGCCATGCGGGCGCCGGGCCTATGCCCCGCCGGCAGGTGAGGGAGCACCGGGGCGGCTCCAGCCCCGTTTGGGGAAGGGGATCATTCCCTGGGGTTCCTCATCCCGGGGTCACCCAGGCCAGGGCTGCGATCGGCACGGCCTCACGGGGACCGCGCTCCCCAGGGCCGCTGTGCGGTCCCGGTGCTGGGGCTCCCCCCCGTGCCCTTTCCCTGGCGTTAATGTGCTTTTGGAGCGGGCAAGGTTCATTGGCAGCACGGCCGAGCCCTCACTGAATCAGTTTGTTACACTTGTTTCTGTGTTTTGTTGGGGTTTAGGGATGTTGAGGGAATGAGACTCAGACGAGGGGGTTCAGGTATGTTCTGGTTCACGTATCCAATCCAAAGACTTTGCTGGAATCGTGTGGGTTTGAGAACAGTAAAATTAATCTCATTTTATCAGAGGTGAGGCTACAGAGTCGTGGTGACTCATGGCAAGGTTTTGGGAGCCACTGATGAGCCTCGGGGCTCCTCTGGGGTACACACACTTCAATCTGTTTTTAGGACTGTGCCTGAGGTGCTCTCAGAGGCCCCTAAGCTTGCAGGTCACGAAGCCTGAGCAAATCCTTCCATTTCCCCAGCGGGAATGTGCTTTTTTTAGCGTGGAATAGCAGACCTGCAGCTTGACCTGCTTGCTGTGCCCTTCACGAGACAGATTTATGGGTTTGGGATTTACAACCTGGTTGCTGTTGTCAAGGGAATGGCTCATGGGTTCTTCTTGCCTTGTGTGAGGGATGTGAGCCTTTGGAATGTGTGTAATCCTGCTCTCACATGTTAGGAGTGCATGTAGGAGTGCTGGTAGCAAAGGATGCTCCTCCTAAAATGAGACCTGAAGTTTCCTCAGGCTCACCTTGTTGGTGGGGCAGGTATATTCCTGAGCTGGACTGGGATGTTTGGGCTGCAGGGAGGAGTGTCCTTTGGGGATTAATTTGTCCAGTGTGACTGTAGGTGTAGAATCTGGAAAGGTTGACCTTGAGGCGTGGTTGGACAGGTCCTGCTTTGGGAAACCAGCCCTGCCACACTCTGAGGCAGCTGAGCCCCCAGCCTGGCAGCGGTGTAGCTGTTTCTCTTTGCTCCCTGGCTGTGCACAGCAGCATTGGGGTTGTCACCAGTTTCCTGATGCTCCCCTGCTGAGTGGAGCTCACAGCTTGGAAATTGTGGATGAAGAGCTGGATTTTTGTGGCCTGGCCACCTTGACAGCACCAAAGCTCTGTCTGTTCTGAGCTGTGATAGGATGCAGGGAAGGGGCTGAACATTCTCTCTTTGCCCTCTGTTTGTGTCCCTAGAGAGGAAGAGGTTCTACCAGAACGTGAGCATCTCGCAAGGGGAAGGTGAGTGCGGCCGCCGGGATGGATGGAGGGGGTTGATCCCTGGGAGAGGTGTCATCACATCAGCGTGGCACCTACAGCTCAGGCTGTGCCAGTGGCATGTTTGTCACCAACTCCTAAGCCCCCTCCTCATCTACAGCAAAGCTGCATGGTGGGAAGCAGCTTCCCAGACCAAGTGTATCCAAGCGATGGTGGGAAACCTGAGTATTCCTGGTCTCTTGCTCCCATCAGCTCCAGCTCTGAATCTGCTCCCACTGTGGAGTTGTCTGTTGTTCCTTAGTGCCTGCTCGTCTTTGATTCCCCAGGATTTCTACTCTGATTCCCCAGGAGGCTTTGAAATAAACCTGGACCACCGAAAGCTGAAAACACCCCAAGCCAAGCTCTTCACGGTCCCCAGCGAGGCCTTGGCCATTGCAGTGGCAACAGAGTGGGATTCTCAGAAAGACACCATCAAATTCTACACAATGCACCTGGTGAGCATGGCAGAGTGGAATGCTGAGACTTCCTAATGCAGAATGTGGAGGCAGCAGGTTCTCCTGCTCCTAATGAGCAGAAAGTTTGGACTTTCTCTAGGCTGGCTGGGTGCTTGTCTGTCTATGTCACTGGGGGAACTTGAGAAGGGGCTGGACAGTGTTACTGGGAATAGTGAGGGACAGGAGGAAACAGTGAGCTCTGGAGCAGCCCATGACCCTTCTTCCCTGCTGCTTAATGGGCTGTTTGCAGAGATTCTGAAAGATTTGGAAGATTACACGAGCCATTTTGTGGCCCTGCACCCCTCAGTTGTTCATCTGCCACAAATCCCTTTGCTTCTTCTTGGCACTGTACTGTGGAAGCTGCTGCTTTTTCAAGCCTGGAATAACAGCAGTTTCAACTGCCTTTATCCCCAGACCACTCTGTGCAACACGGCGCTGGACAACCCCACGCAGCGAAACAAAACGCAGCTGATCCGAGCAGCTGTGAAGTTCCTGGAGACAGACACAGTCTGGTAGGAGATGGGGGCCCAGCTGGATTTTGGAAAGAGGGTTGGGTAAAGTGAGGGAAGGCATCTGCTCTCACCCAGTCATGGCATGGCTCTGATCTGTGCTGGTTTTTGCCTGAGGGTTTGAATTAGTTTAGATCAGTCCTGCGTGTGCAAACCTGGTTGGAGTCTGTGCACCCAAAGAAGGAGCATTGGATTTGGTCCTCCATTGAACTCTGTTTTGGATACCTCCATGCTGGGCAAGGGTGAGAGCAGTGGGAAATAAAGACCTTGGGGAAAACATCTTTGAAAGGCCTGTGGGGATCTGTCAGCCAGTCCTTGGTATTCCTGTGCCAGCACAGATAGCTCAGACTACTTGTACCAGTCCCAAAATGCCCTTCATTCCTTAAAGTCCCCGTGAGCTGTAGGATCAAGCCTGTTCATGCCCAGGCTCCTGTCCCAGCCTCCACTGGCAGCTGCACAGTTCCTATGGAGAGGGAGGAACAGGCTTCCCCCACCTGCCCTCAAGGCTTTGGTCATACTGGGGAGGCAGTGAATACTGAGCTGAGCCACTGGGCAAGGAGAAGCAGGAGTGGCCCCACACAGAGTTGCAGTGGGGTTTGTGCCCTCCTCTAACTACTAAACCTCACTTCAGTCCATGGTTTGGGGCTACCTGCAGTCTGCAGTTTTCAGTTGGCTGGTTCACTGCTCTGTCTTGTAGTAAGACAGAATTGTCTTTCCTGGAATAACAGAAAGCACTGAATTTGGGTAATAGCTGGAGGATTGTTCCCTGTCACTGCTGCCTGGGTGGACAGCAGGTCCCTGTTCCATTTGCTGTGGTCTGGTGGGTCAGTGTCCTTCCCAGAGATTGTGTCCCAGCCTGGGAGTGACCATCCAGTGTGGTTTTGTTCTGTGATGTCCCAGCTATCGTGTGGAGGAGCCTCCAGCCTTGGCAGAACTACAGAAGAATGAATGGGATCCTGTGGTCTCCTGGGCTGAGAAAAGGTGAGGGCTCAAAGGATTCGTGGCTGCTTAAGGCCCTGCCCTGCTGAGCCCAGGAGCTCTGGTGCTTGTGACTGCCAGGGCCACAAGCTCCATGAGCCCTGGGCCCTTCCCCTGGGCTTTTATAAGGGTTTGGTGATCATTCCAGGTACAATGTGACAATTGGCTCCTCGACCAGCATCCTGGGGCCAAACATTCCAGCCAGCACCAAGGAGACCTTTGTCAGCCATCTGGCATCCTACAACATGTGGGCCCTGCAAGGTGAGCAGGGTTGGGCTGGAGCTCTGTGCTCAGGCTGGGCCAGTGAGGAGATGGTTCCCCTCTCCACGGGGCAGGAGAGTGACTGGAATGTTTTTCTTCTCATGCTCCAAGTGGTTTATGGTTTAAATCTGCAGGCCAGGCCCTGACCTGCTTTTGTCACAGGCAGGGATTCTCTTCAGTGCCACTGGTGTTCAGGATCTGACTCTGCTATCCCATGAGCTGCTTGCTCTACCTTAGCACAAATAACTTCTTTAATGCCAGGCCTTCTAATGATTTAATCCCTAGCTTTGTTGTTACCAGGAAAAGAAATCAGGCTTAGTACTCCAAAGTGCCCATACAGTGCACTGTCCTCACTTTTTCATCCTTATATCCCACTTAATCTTGCCTGAATCATCTGAATGACACTGAAAGATAAAGAAATGAAGGGAGGTTTGCTTTGCTCCAGACCTGAATGAGCAGCAGGCAGTGAAACCCACAAAAGACACAGAATGCTTGAGCCTGGATGGATATCTCTTCCCTTTGCACTGGGAAGGGTTGTGGCAGAATAAAAGGAGGTGGTGTCCAGGACATGGCCTTTGTCACGGCAGTGGCAGGGCCAGCACAATGCTCTGTGCCTGCTGTTAACCACAGATCTGAGTGCCCAGGTGCAGGTGGGAGGATCACTGCCCCTCCCCGAGGGGGTACCACAGCCTGCCTGTCTCTTCAGAGCATGTGAAGATGCTGCTGTAATGCTGCAGAAAACAGCCATGAATTTTGTTTGGTTTTGGTTATTCCCTTCCAGGTATAGAATTTGTAATCACCCAGCTGAAATCGCTGATTCTGTCCATGAGCCTGATTGACAGGCACATTACAGTAGAGAAAGCTGTGCTTCTGTCTCGCCTGGAGGAAGAATACCAGGTAAATTATGTTACAAAACAGCCCTATAATTCAAATAGCAATAATCTCAGCATGACAAATGCATCCCCCACCACAAATGACTGGCAGGGGAAGTGCCTGCTATAGCAGGAGACGTTCCACTCCACCAGTCTCTCTGTCTGAGAGTGTTTTGGAGCATGCTGCTGCAGAGCAACACCATGGGCACACCAGCCCAGAGTGCTCCCAGGGCTGCCAGTTTCTTTTCAGAGCCCAGATGGCTGCTTTTTCTCCCTCTCTAATCTGAAGTGCAAAGTTGTGGCTGGCTTCTCTTGCTGAGGGTTATCCAGCCTGGAGGCTTTGGTAGACACCAAGATATCAGGCTTGCTGGAAATTAGCCTGGTGTGAAGCTCTCCTTGTCCCAAAAGTGGCTGAAGTTGGGAATCTTTTCATCCTGCTGTTAAGAGGCTTTGCCTCAGAGCCCAGTACAGATGAAGCACATCCTCATCTCGAGATGTCCCTGCCTCAGCAGTCGAGGATCATCTCAGTTCCTGGCAGGGGGGTTACCTGTGCTTCACAAACATGAGAAGGGAAGCTGAGAGTGCTGAGGTGCTTTGAGTATAATCCATGTTCCTCCTGTCCTTCAGATTCGGCGCTGGGGCAATGTGGAGTGGGCCCACGACTACGACCTGTGTGAGCTGCGTGCTCGCACAGCAGCTGGGACTCTCTTTGTTCACCTCTGCTCAGAGAGCTCGACTGTAAAACACAAGCTGTTGCAGGACTGAGGCAGCTGGGCAGGGCACAGAAAGAAAATGTCCAGCTGGGAATTGGTGACCTGACCCAGTGGATGGTAGCCACCTTCCTGCCATTCCACTTTTCCTGGGATCAGCGTCACGTGCTGTGTTTTTGTGGGCAACTCTTCACTTGGATTGCCTGCTGCAGTGCAGCACACAAGGAGGAAAGGTCAAGGTGAGTTTCCTCTAAATCCCCAAGCCAGCAGCTCCATCCTTTCCTGGTGTCTGTAACTCATCAGAGGAGCTCCCATGGAAGAAATAGCTTCCTGGGCAGGGCACGGCACAGACATACCCAGCATATGCCACATGTCTTCATAGCTGCCAGCTCCTGACACGCACTTGTTATGGAAATCTGAAAACAGACTCTGCTGCATCTGTTGTTCATCCCTCGGCGTGCCTGTCTGTAACACCAGGGTCTCTGTGTTCCATTAAAGACTCGCCCCTGTGAGGTACCAAAAGCTGCGTGTCTTTGTTTTAGTCACCAAACTGTGGGGTGGGTCGTGAGCTGCCAGGTTGTGGGCAGGTGCTGGGATGGCTCCAGGTATTAAAAATCACAGACCAGAGCAGACACTAACTACTGTGTGAACCACTCCATGCAGCTGAGGAGGTAGCAAGGAGACAACTGTGTAGCCCTGGAGCAAGAGGGGTAAAACCTGGGCTACAGCCATCTTCAGAAGCATGATGAGCTGAATCTGTGTTTGACAGGCAGCACCAGCCACGGGGTTTTCTGAGTCCTGCTGTCCCTGGTGTGCACACACAGCCACCCTCTCATTCAACCTTTCCACCTTCTCCTTGCTGCCTGCCTGGAGCAGCATCACCCTGGCCAGCACCGTTCCTCAGAAGCTGCCCACAAGCGAGCGTGGTGGCAGTGGCTGTCACCGAGCAAGGAGGGGAATTAATGACTCCTCGCTTGGCTGTCGCGAGCGGCAGCGCGTGAGCTCCTGTGGAACCATTGATTTCCCTTCCTGCTGGCTGGGGGCTGCTCTGCTCACGCTGCAGAAAGCCGCTTCTGAGAGAAGGGGTGAGAAGATGAGGCTCCCAGGCATACGGAGCCCCCGCCAGCCTTGTGCTTGCTGAGCTGGAAACCTGCTGTTATCTCGGGGGTGGTTTGATGGAGAGCACTCCTCTCCCGAGCTGCTGCCTCGTGCCAACGGCTCACAGGTTCCTGCCACTGAGCTCGCAGGTACCGAAGCTTTCAGGCATGATATGCTATGATGATTTGGTTCAATCAGCTCACAGCTGATCCATAACCCCTTGTGACCAGGTCTGAGCTGTCTGCACGGGCTTCATGCCAATGTGATGGAAGAGACACGGCTTTGAATGCTTTTCCAGAGTCAAGAAGTAGCTTTTATTTGCAGTTTATGGTAGGATGGCAAAAATATGCATTTGGTCTGAAAGGCAGCTTGGGTGTAGAGAGGCACCTGTTCCTGCTGGGGGCTGTCCTGTTTGCCCCAGCTGAGGCAGCTGCCCAGCCCTATTCCATAGGCTCCAGCATCACTGGATCACTGTGTTATCCAGCTCCTTCTGCAGAGTGTTGATGAAGCAAATGATCTTTTTGATAGAGGCACGGTTTCTGTCGCTCTCGGTTTGGAAAGCCTGGACAGATTGAAATCAAGCAGTGAATGGAGCAGTGTCCAGCTCCCTGGAGCACAGAGGGCTCCAGCAAAAGTCTGAGAGTGTCTCTCCTCACAGTGTCCCTGCACATGTCTGTGCCCCATCTCCCTGAGTGTCAGGGTCTCTTACCTTCTCTGTCACTGAGTTCTGCCACTTGTAGATGTTGCAGAGCATGTCGCTCTCTCGCTTATCAATCTTCCGCAGGCGGATGTGGTGGGACATGTTGATGGCGCTGACAATGGTGTTTTTGTCCATGAGGAGCTGGGAGGTAACGTGACCGGATGAGAGGAGGGGGTGAGCACACAATGAATGAGCAGCCCAGCAGTGCTCAGAGGGAGAAACCCTCTGCCTCAGCCTGGCAAATCCCTACTCATCAGGCTCAGTCCAGGGATTTACCCTCGGCCTTGCTATGGTGTAATGGGGGCATTATTCCTAATACAGGAGGGGAAACAGAGGCAGCACCCTTGGCCCCACATGATGGAACTGGGAGTTCAGTGCAAGCAGGGCTGCCATGCAGCTGGTGTTGAAGAAAGGCTGTATATGCTCCAGCATGCCTGGAAATGGAAAATCACACTTGGAAGGGATTCCTGCACTGCTGGCACTAGCTGTAAATCTTCATTTTTGGAGAGTCCCAGCTTCTAATGGAAGCAGTGACTTCCCTCATGGCTCTAAACAGAGGGTGGCTTCGCTAACCCATAATGAGTCTCCTCCTGCAGCCAAGTGCAGCTGTTGGGCAAATGAATTCCCTTCTCCATGGGAATGGATGGCAGTGAAGCAAAATGGGTGCGCGGCAGCGGTGCGGAACTGCCACCATCTGCACAGGCCATAAAGCAGCAGCTCCCCCGGGGGCTCAGGAGTCTGGTTTGTGTCTGTCAGCTCTTGATTACCTGGAGTGACAGGGGGCTGGGATAATCTGGACAGAGCAAAACCACAGCTAATGCAAATTCAGGTAATTTAGCCACTAAATGAAGGAATAATGGAGGCAAAAAGGGCAGCAGCGCTGCTGAGTGGAGCACTGCAACGATGTTGGTGCTTTTGGAAATGCTCCTGGGATCTTTGCTTGCACAGCAATACTGAGGGCTTGGTGGAAGGCTCCATTTAAAGTGTCATGTCCTGCCTCCAGATCAGCTCATGGGCTCGGGAACTCCAGGAAGGGATTTTGAAATCATTGAGGCAAACAGAGCCCCGGTGCAAGAAATTCACAGCAGTGCTGGGATTCTGCTGAGGGAGCAGGGAGAGACTGAACAAAACTAGCTGTGAGGGAGTGCAGCAAAGATGCTGCCTGAGTGCCTGGAAATCAGCCAGACCAGTGAGTTATGCTGGAGG
Source organism: Illadopsis cleaveri (assembly GCA_013399915.1). NCBI lineage: Eukaryota > Metazoa > Chordata > Aves > Passeriformes > Timaliidae > Illadopsis > Illadopsis cleaveri. The sequence continues at coordinate 90,012 of VXBB01016994.1, read as the reverse complement.
CAGGAGAGAGATTTCCTCAGCACCTCTCCTGGGCTGCTGCCACCAGCTCTGGCAGTGTCCAGGGAAACCTGCAGTGCAGTTATCCCCTGTCCCAGTCAGTGGAGATGTCTGGAGGCACCGCAGTTCAGCCAAGCAGCTGGACCCTTTAGGAAGGAGGTTTTGCTTTGGTTCAGGTATGGCTCTGGCAGCAGTGAGCCTCCTGGAAATTCTGTCCCTTCAGAAAAGAGGGTATGGCCTCGTTTTCTTGCCTACTCCCTCACAGAGATGAATTGTTTTGGTGCCCTCACCTTTTTAACATCATCTGGCAAATCGTCTTCCAAATCCTCTTCAAACTCCTCCTCCTCCAGTTTCTCCATGGTGGCAAAGATAATCTCCATGAGCTTTTTATGCTGTTCATTTTCCAGGTCCCGGCACTGGCTAAATGTACAGAACATGGTTAAGGAAAAAGCTGACCACACCCCTCATCTGTGGAGATTAAATGACCTCTCATAACTGGGACTGAGTGTCTGCCCAGGGGGATTCTGCAGAAATGATCCTGGCTGCTCCCAGAAGCTGCTGTGGTGTCAGGATATCAGGACACACACTTTCAGTTCTTAATCACACACTGAGTCTCATCTTTACTGCCAAATATGACAGAGGACTGAGAGAGGACCTAGGATTGCCAAGGCAATTGGAAGAGGCCTCCAGGTAAAAGCTAAGCTCTGAATGCAGTGCAGTTACTTGCACCAGGCCATCAGATTTATTTAAAGCAGTGTGACCTGACACTGAAGCAGTTCAGTGTTCTCATATAACTTTTTTTTCAGCACACATCAAAAATACAAAAATGAACACCATTTAAAGAATATTCAACCCGAATTGCAGATATTTCATTGACTGCTATGGCAGGAATGTACCTAGAAAACCGTGTAATCAGATCTTCCCTGTGTTTTGTCTTCTCTGCATGGAGAAGAAAGGAATATTCCCAGCAGGGTGAAAGCCGCCTAAATCCTACAGACTTTCAGCACAACAGATTTTAGATCTTTCTGTGCTCTCCAGAGTCTCCACATAAAGAATCTGGGTGCCTTAAATGACCATTTCTCAAAGCTGGAAAAAGATATTTTCTGTTGATTAAAATAAAAAAAATTAAAGTTTTTATACTGGTGGCTCATTTTTGGATTTAGAGGTGACGTGTAGGCATATGACTGGGAGGTCCAGGTTAACATACTGTGAAAAGGATATATCCCTTGAATGGTTTCAATGAATGTTGATGCTATGACATCAATGCTTCTTTTAAAATCCTGTAACAGTTCCTTAACAGAGGGGAAAAAGAGGAAATATCACAATGAAAACTTGCATAAACATAAAAGGGAGTCAGCGAGTCTAGGAGGAATCTACAATTTATTGTAATTTGGACTTGCTGCTGTTATTAGCACAGTCAGAAACTGAACTGCCTCGAGCATTTAAAGTGTTTTCAAAGTGCTGCAAGATTTTCTTCCCTTCTTCAGGGACAGAAAATCAGAATCAGCTTATTAGAGGGAAGTTGCCTGAATACTACCTTTACCCAGTGTCTGGAGTAAGCCAGGGGATCCTTTGTTACCCTCACCTAAGCAATGCCTGGAGAGGGCTGTATTCCCACACTCTGCCATGCTGCAGCCTCCTTGTCCTTGTCTGTATGAAGAGCCTCTTCTCAGAAGCACAACCCCTGCCTAGGCTTTACTGCAGCTTTTTGTTTAGTCCTCAGAAATTAAAATTGCCTATTCCCTCTCCCAGAAATGGCTGATGGAGAATCTGTGAAGTGTTGCATTTAAATGTCTTGGTACTGGAATCCTGCAAATCCAGCAGGGCACACAGGGAGAAATGTTTCTGCTCATCCCATCAGTGACTGCAGATAGGTGAGGGCCAACCCAGAAAACACTAAAAAGGCACATTCCTGATGGAGTGAGGATCCATTTTGAGCTGCTGCTTTCTGCCATCCACGCTCACAAAAGTAAACTGCTGCACACAGGCCACAGCTCCTGCCTGCTCATTTTTAAACAGATTACTTTGGGTTTTTTCCTTTGATGAAGATGCACATCAGCAGCCCTGCCCTAGTTTTTGAGGAAAAGTCTGGGGAGGAAAAGGCAGCTATTATGCAAGCAAATGCAGCAAGCTGAGCAGGAATGTGTGTAATCTTATAGCAAAGATCAGCTTCAAAGAATGACACCTCTAGAATTCCAAATGCATACCCCATGCTATGCAGCAACTTGTGCAGACCTAAAAAATGATTGCACAACCTCCCTGTCTCTAAAGTGTGGGAAACCAACTTGGATAAAGGTGATGGACATACTGTGTTCTGCTCTGAGAAACAGAAATCTGCTGTAAGGTGTCGATGTCCAGGACCTGATCTCACCCTCCTCACTTTGAGCAGAGAAAGAATAAGATGGGGACAAAACATTTTCCTGAGTGGAAGTCCTGTGCCTCCTCTTTGTAAGGTGCTACACAGGGCTGCAGTGACAGAGAAGTGACCTCCCAACATGGTGGCTGTGAGGTCTCACAGGTGTGAGCTTGGATCTCACCTCCAGGTCGTTGGATACCAACGCTTCCAAGGTCATGAGTGCATCCCACAGCTGATGGACGTCCTCCTTGCCCTGGGCTTGTTTAGACTCAGCAATATCACTGCTCCCAGCCTGATAAAGCTCATCCAGCCTCTGAACACAGAGATACATGAATTACTTATAGTTTGTGTTCAGCACTCCATCGCAATTTAATTAACTCGTTACACGTGTGAGAAAAGTTCCTGCTGCTGATTAGATAAAATGAAATGTGATGATTCAGGGAAGTCTCCAGATTCACATAGTGGGTAGGCAACAGTGCTGAGGTTTGTTACTGCAGGGGGACTGGGAAAACTCTTCCTCATCCTCCACTCAGCAGAAGACTTTGCTCCTTCTATGCTTCCAACTTTGGTTCCCCTTCATTTCAAGCAAAAAGAAGAACAATATTTAATTCTTGACCTTGCTGGCTGTGAAGAAGAAATTAACAAGTGCTTCAGAGAAAGGAATGCAGGCCTAAATCCTGATCCACTTCCTGCCAAGGAGAATCTTGACTGACTTCCAGTAGGGTCAGGATTTAGTATTCTGAATATGGAATACCTATCATTGCCTGCCTTCCTCTTACAGCAAGGATTTATTGCCCTTCAGAATTATGTATTGACGTCACTTTTGTATCAGGCAAGATTTATGTTTTCTTGGATCAAAAAAAAAAATCCTCTTGTGCTGAATGTGTTATTTTCAAGTCTGTTTAAAATCAGTTAACAATCAACTTTTTTAAAAAGGAGGAAAATAGATATTTTTTTTATGTCTAATCCACGTCTCCTGAGAGGGAATGGAACGGGGTGAAATAAAGAATTCTGTTAAAAACCCCTGCCAGGGCTTGTGTCTGAAAATGGGGTAGATTACCCAAACTTTGCAGTGTTAAAAGGGAGAAGGGGAGAGCAAGGTGTCTTCTTCTCTAATGTAAACAAGTTAGGAGGCTCAAAAGGCTCCAGAGCCACTCAAGCTGCACCTCTGGAAGCAATAACTTCAAAGTTCAAGGCCTTTAATCCTCCGTAACCAACTTCAGAGAGCACAGTGATTTTACAGGTTACCCAAGTTTACATGAAAGGATTACAGACAGACAAACAGCCCTAAGAACAGCTCACAGATTGCAGTCTGCTGGGGCCTCTGTGCCTTTTGAACTCCTCTAGCAATTTTAAATGATGGGGAAATGTTGTTAAAACACTGTGCTTGGTTTTGATACCAACTCCTCTAATATTTATATGAAAACTGGCATGCTAACCTCTGTGTCCTGTTTATAGAGAATCCCAGAATCTCAGAATGGTTGGGGTTGAGAAAGACCTTAAAGATCATCCAGTCACACCCCCTGCATGGGCAGAGACACCTTCCACAAGACCAGGTTGCTCCAAGTCCCATTCAACCTGGCCTTAGACACTTCCACGGATGGGCAGCCACAGCTTCTGTGGGAATCTGTGCCAAGGCCTTCCCACCCTCACAGGGAAGGATTTCTTCCTAATATTTAATCTAATTTCTTCCTAATATCCCATCTAAGCCTCCCCTCCTCCAGCTTAAAGCCATTGCCCCTTGTCACCCCTTGCAGCCCAATCCATAGCTGAGCCTGTAGGTCAGACAGAGGTGAAGGGGTAAAATCTGGCCTCAGCTGTGTTTCTTTGGGTTTTATTGTTGTTTCTTTGTTTTTGTAGGTTTTGCAGGGCTTGTTTTGCTGGTTTAGAGTTTTTTATGGAAGACATAGTGAGAACTCAAGTGCAAGTTAACCGAATACTCATATCCAACTTCTGGTTGGAATGAGATGATCTTTAAGGTCCCTTCCAACCCAAACCATTCTGTGACTCTGGTAGTGCTGCCAGCTCCTAAAGCTGCTGGATGCAGATTTCCAGCATGAGTCAGCAAGGTTCAAGGCCCCGGGAGCAGAGTGACTCAGCAGCCATCAGCCTGTGACAGGCACTGAAATAAAAGTGACCTGGTTTCCAGCAGGAGCCAGCGCTCGTGACTCTGCTGGTGTCACTTGTCAGGGACTTGCTCTCTCAGCTGACCGTGTTACCAGGCTTTAGCCCTCCCTTTTTTTTTTTTTTTTTCCCCCCTGTGGAAACAAAATCATGATCCATCTATTATACATGGTTAGAAAGGGATCCAGCTAGAAGCTACGCCCTGAGCAGCCACAATGGGTGGCTGTAGTTGAGTAGAATGAAAAGAGAGAGTTTCTGCTTTGAAGGACTAGAAATACATTAAAATAACTTTCTCTAATTTTTTTGGTTATAGTTCTTCAAGCTGTTGTTGAGAAAATGAACTGAAGCAGAAAATTACTTGAAAATAAACTGAATACCCTGCAATTTCCTTCCTTTTCTTCCTGGTTTGTCAATGAAGGAAGAGCTGTTGGAGGCTTCAAAAAGAAGGGGAGTAGCAAGAAACAACTATCTATCTTAAAAATCAACTTTATAAAAAATATTTATACTAAAAAGAAGGTTGAGCATTTCCATTTTCTTAAGTATTGGTGAGTTTTCTGGATGGGAAAAAAATAAGTTAAAACTCTACCCTGTTCAGCCACATTTTTCTGTAAACCCTTGAAGGACTTTTACCTTTACAAATGATAACATTATGACATATTAATTTTGTTCTACACTGAATTTCTAGTATAGATAAAGGCTGTATTAGCTGATTGTAGTTTGCCCAAAGGGTAGAAATTTCAATCCCCATTTTTTTCCTACATAAAATATTTAAAAGCTTTTCACATTATGTCAATGACGTTATATTAGCTAACAAAACTATTTTTCTTTTTATAAATTTATGTTGTAAGAAACATATAAAGAAATATTAGTGGCTGAGCACTGAAGAAGTTTCCCAAACAGGCTGTTGAGTCTCCATCCTTGGAGATATCCATAGTCCTGGGCAGCCTGCAGTGGGTAGTCCTCCTTGACCAGAACTAGATGACTTCCAGAGATCCCTTCCACTCTCAACCACTCTGTGATTGTGCCATTAGGGATCAAGTACTGATTTCCATTACACTGTCAATCCAGAACAATTTTTCTATATTTAATGGAGCTACCCCCATTTTCAGCACAATTAAAAGCTGGTATAGGATGTAGAGAAATCACATATCAAACAAACAAAAGTATAACATTACCCTTTGGTTCTGACTTTCAAAGTCTGAGATTATTCTCTTGCTTTCTTGCTGGTTGACTGTCAGAATTTCATGGAATCTTTTGTAGAATTTGGAGACTTCAGCTTCTCGTTTTTTGTACTCTTCCAGTCCATAGTTATACAGGTTCTCAGAAACTAAGACAAACTCCTTCTTGTATGTGACAGCAGAGTCAAGGTTTTTAGCTTGTTCAGTGGAGCAACATGTTATGTTCCTTCTGCCTCCGCAAATCTGAGCAACAAGAGCTACAAGCTACTTTTATGTAAACTCTGTGGTTCTTGCTGGGAGCTGCCAAATATTCTGTCTAGGGCAGGACTGGGTCACCCATTCACATTTTATGCATAGGATTTTTTTGCCTTATGGGTATGGAGAAAGCTGTGGCAACTTGAGGGGGGAAAAAGGCCTTGAGGAAGAGAAGAAAATACATTCACTTGTCTGACTCTTCTGACACAGCAGCAGAAGGAAGCCTACAACCCTATCTGTCTTCACAAGTGTGAATACAGTGCCTGTGTAGTTAATAAATACAGCTCTGGAGCCCACAGCCAGAGCACAGAATAAACTACTGACTTGGTAGCATCACAAAAATAACGTCAATTTTTCTTCTGCTATTATCTTGGCAATGGAATTGTTTCTGGACTCTATTGTAGTTAAGCTGTGATGCATTTTTCCCCAACAGTGTAATGCAATTTTAAGGAAGGTCAAGTTACTGGCCTTGACAATACTCTATTAATCTGAATGAGAAAAGAAAAAAGAAAAAAAAGTGTCTGCTTTTTGCTCTTCTATGTAGGAGCAATGATCAGAAAAATGTGCTGGCCTGGAAACTTCACATTGCCAGTTCTGGCAGGTTGTGAGATATGCGACTTGTATCCTTCTGATTAGTCTGTTCCTATCTCCTACCACTTCAATTTCAACATGATTTTAGCGACTGTGCTCTTACAATCTAACTGACAGAGATTTATCTTCCAGCTCATTTTAAACTTTAAGTGGATTCCAGACTTAAAGAAAGCACAAAGTCTTGATTCTTGAAGGGTCAGAAAAGGAGGCTACAGAAATCGTGTTTGATTCAAGGGAAAGAAAAGGAATATGGTAATTACAACAGTGAGAATTTAAAACGCTGGGATCTCATGACCTGTTGGGGATAGAAACGAGTGGTTTTACAAATCAGATGTTTCAAGCTGGGCTGGCCAGCTTGCCAGTAATATAAACCATTTGTTTGGAGCCCTCATATTTCACAAGATATCAAGCCTTAAAGCTGTCAGTGGTCTCACAGTCTTGTAATGTAATTTTTGGTACCATTCCAAAATTGAACACAGACTGTCTCAGATCTTAGATCAATGTAGCTTTCAGCTCTGGACAAAAGCAACAGATGAAGAGTCCCTGTGGATGCACTTCCTTCTTAACTCAAGGCATTACCTGTTAGATGTAGATATTCAAAACCCAGGAAGGATATGCCTGCAGCAGGTCTTCCACTGCAGGGATGGAAGCCAGTTTGGCAACTTCTCTGTCCTCTCCATACAGATTGTCAAACAGGAGTGATCCATTCAGGTACTCAACAAAGGCTGTCTTTGAAGAAAAATAGAACAAAAGAAGTAAAATAAAGATGCCAGCCTGCTGCCAGTCCTCAGGATGTGTCTCTCCTACAAGCACCTCAGCAGCAGAACATTGGTGCAGACACAGTTACATGAACACAACAGAAACACCATCCAAGCCATGAAAGCACCTTGCAACTGGAGTGAAACCCATCCCAGGGGCTTTGCTGCTACAATTCTGTAGCCTGAGGATAGAACACACTGTTTATTCTTGTATCAGGTCACAGAATCATGAAATGATTTGGGTTAGAAGGGACATTAAAGATCATCCAGTTCCAACCCCCTGCCACGGGCAGGGACACCTTCCACTCTCCCAGGTTGCTCCAAGCCCCATCCAATCTGGCCTGGAACGCTTCAGGGATGGGGCAGCCACAGCTTCTCTGGGCAGTTGCCAGTACAAGACATTACCACATACAAACATTTATTGCAAGGCTATTTAGCCTTTCAGATAAGGAGTCGGTGAACTTTGGGAAGGAACAAAGGGAAAGGTTGCAGGCATCCTCCCTGGCACTAAACACTAAACTTAAGCTGCTCTGATCTTCCTGAGGTCTGGAAAACAGAGCCAGGCTACAACTGAAAGCACCATTCCACCTGGTCTTGCTTTCAGTCCAGTCACAGGACTACAGTGATCTCTGAAAGTCCTGGAGAGTTTAACCATAAAACTAATGAAAAGCTTAACTTAGTGTGAAGGAGAAAAAAAAAGTCACTTCACCATGAAAATGCTAACATTTCCCACAGACCTGTAATTTTCTTAATCTCACGTCAGGCTGATAAGCTCCCTGGGTATGATTTACTATTTAGCTTTGCAGGGTCTCTATCTGTAGTTTCATTGTTCAGCCCAAAGAATTATGTTCCCCCATATCATGCGTATTCCACAGCAGTTCCTGTTTCCATCCAAAAGATAAGATTCAGAGATCAGAGATTAATCCTGGCCTTAGTTTTAGCAGAGTCGATGTTAACCTCTCATTAAATCTTCAAGCAGGGAAAAGACAAGTCAATATATGTTGTGCTTCTTTCTCCTGAGACAATACACAACCAGTCAAAGAAAACTTACCTGCTGGTACTCCAGCTCTTTCTGCTTTGCCTCTTCTGTCTCCTGCAGAGCACGGACCTGAGCCTCCTCTTCCTCCAATGGTTTAGTAAGATCTTGATACTTTACAGCTGCAGCTTTTCTCTGAGAAATATAAATAAAATATTTGTATTACATTACCCAACATTGCTCAACGAGTCTGGGCATAAGCAACTGATCTTTCTAGAACATGCACCAGAGTGGCATCTGCATCTCCATTTCCTCTTGGGCTTTTCATTAAACTACTTATAAAGTTTCTAATCTAATCCTCATCCCATTTTTCCCTTGCATATTGCTCTGTTTCTGCAGTCAATGCATGTGAGATAATTCAGTCTCAGGAAGCTTCTCTCTTTCTATTTTCTCATCTTCAGAGTTGGGGGTTTTTTCCTTCTCTTTTAGCAGGAAGTTCTATTTTGACTTCTAGAATTTGAGCTCCACTTTGATCAGTCAGCAAGGTTAATACATTTTTTAGGGTGGAGAAGGCTCTTTGGAGGAGTGGATGGCAAGGTAGTACCAGGGGCAAGAACCTCATTAGCTTGAAACTGAAGCTTGACAAATTTAAGTATGCAATTCTCTGACGTCCCTGATGAGCAGAGACTGCATTCCATGACCTGGAAAGCCCTTCCAGTCCTATAGTAAGAGCAATGTACATGCCAAGTACAGCTCCTGCTCTGTGCCAAGCAAATTTACAATTAATCATGTTCTTTGGTTACTAAAAAAAAAAAAAAAAAAGAACAAACTCTGAAAAAAAAACCCTGTCTTTGTTCCTTTGAGCCCTGGGATGATAAAGCAGTTCCACAGGTTACTAGTGAGGATGAAGTGTCTTGTTCTCAGAAATCAAAAGTGGGAAGTGCATCCAGGCACCTGCTTGCCTGGATTGTCAGTTTGCTACTGAAACAAATCACTCTGTGAGCAGCAGGACCACCAAGGCTCCTTCCCCCTGGATCCATGTCTCAAGACTGATTTCCTCTGAGATTCTCTAAGAAGACTTGCACTCACACTGCAGCCTCTCTGTGGCAACACGAACCAGGCCCCTCTCCCACACACAGCTGCTGATTTTCACAAAATCTGTGAAGACATCATGCTTCTGACACCTCTACCTCTCTGTCAGATTTGACAGAATTTGGCCTACAGGTTCACAGCTGTTATGTGGAAACAGAATAAACACTGTGTGTTTCTGTGAGGCTGATTTCTGCAGGGAACCTGCCCCCAGTGCTGGAATGTTGCTGGCACACCAACAAAGCAAAGGCTCTGTAAGATGCTGTTGCCTGATTTCCCAGTCAGGGAATGCAGAAATCTCACCGTGGAGTGTCTCACGAGCTTGAAGTCCAAATACACCAGGCTTGGAAGATGAGCAACAACAAACAGCCTGTAGTGCTCTTTGCTGCAGAAAGGGTTCCCACTGAGGTTCAGTGTCCGTAAGTTTTTTAACCTCCTGAGACAGACAACCTGTGCCAAAGGGAAAGAGCTCTGTATTTCCCAGTGCTGGGGAAACACAGCCTTGGAATTTATTGCCTTTATTACAGTTGAGTTGCAATATGTATTCTGCCCCGCTGCCAAATTCACACGACAGTCAATTAGGAGTTTCTAATGGTTTTGGGAAAGGAAATACTTAAATTCACTTTGGGAATATCTAGACAATGGGTGGAGAGAGAAGACAGCTCGGGTGCACAAATCACAGGTCCTAAATTGGTAAAATGCCCTCAAAAGAACCCCAAATTAATCCTAGTCTCCCCCCCCCCTTTTTCTCATATATAGCCAGTTATTCCTTTTCTAGCTTTTATGGGAGCCAATAGGAATTTTGCCATGGCTGAGAGCAGTCACAGAACTGGGCTCCCATGAGTCAATAATCTAAAAGAAAAATGGTTGCAGTAAACACTTAACATCAGAGGACCAAAACCATAGCTCAGACTACTTAAAAATCCTTAGGAGAATTTTATCACCTAAGGAGTGGCTTGGACACGATGGCAAATGCCAGTTTTAGAATATTTGATCCTTCAAAAGGGAATATTTGCAAAGCCAGGGAACACTCACATCTTCCAGAATGGTCAGGTTATTCTTCCCTATGGAGAAAATCTGCAGCTCTTGCAATGTGTCCATGTGCTCAATTTTAGATATTCTGTTACTGTAGAGACTGAGGTCTTGCAGTTTGGCAAGAGTATCCAGACCCTCAATTACTTCAATATTGTTGAAGGACAGGTCTGAGGAAGAATTTAGAAATCAAACATTAAATTATTTCTTGGAGAACACCCTGATTCTGCCCTTTAGTTCTGGATGTAGCAGTTTATGTACAGATTTTTCTCAGGGGTGGTCCATGTCCCACAGGAAAGGCTCAGCATTAAATCATCCTTTAACCCAATCTCCTCCTTGCAAATGTCTGTGCAACTTTTAAATGAGAGGAAAAGCTGAAGTTAGTCCATGCAGAGTCCACATACACAGCCTGAAAGGCATTTCTGCTTTATGGGGAAACACAAAACAAGAGGTGGGGAAATGCCCTTAGAGGGGAAATTCTGTGATAAATCTGACACTGTTTTGTTTTTTGTAGACTCCGTCCTGCCACACCAATGCCACAGTTGTGGTCACTCCCATAGGACCAAGATATGGCAGTTCCACGTAAGTGGAGTTATGCAAAGGCTCACTTTAGCTGTTTCATTTATTGAAATGTTTTTTTCCCCTGCCAGAACATCTCTCCTAACACCTACACTCACCATGACTAAGGGCGGGATTTGCCCTTGGACTAGTACTGAGCAAGCTGAGAGTCCAAAAAACAGTTTATGAGGTCTCTTGGGTGGCTGAGACACTTGTCTAGCAGCAGCTGAACCACTGCAGCCTTTGGGCAAACAAAATATGTGAGTGTGCTTCCAAACACTCTGCTTACACTGATCAGTTGGTGATTCACAAGTGCATCAGTCATCTGTGGAGCAGAACAGTGCAAACAACTGGGCGGAAGAACCCATTAGACATTTCACAACATGCTTATGAGCTGAAGCCCTGCATGCTGAGGATATATTTAGAATTCCAGCCAGCAATAAGGCTGCAGTTCCAGGGAATGCTCTAAGCTGTGCATCTGTGTAGCTGCAAGCAGTCACACAAGGCTACAAGGATGGGCACTCTTTGGGACAACGATGACACCAAGCCCTTAAGGATATAGGGGTAAAGATGGTGAGTTGTAGGCTCTGGAATGCCTGCAGCAGCTTTGAAAACAGAATGCAGGCTTCTAAATCACAGGGGTGTTTCCATAAATATTCCTGAAAGTCACCCCTAAACACAATACAAACCTTGGAAACAACCTTGAAACCTCAGCTTCCTGTTCCTGCCACACCAAATGTATTAAACCCAGTTTTTAAACATTTGAAGGATTGTTTTGCAGCTCTGATACTCAGGCATTTTGACATTTGACAGTCAAATAAGGAGACACACAGGCAGCTGACAGCCTTCCCAGGGTAAGCTCCTATCAGCCCTGTTTGAGAAGGAAGGTGACATCCTGGTTTATGGCAGATTGCTTTGCACCTGTGAAGACATCCACCCTCCACTGCCTGTATCTCACCAAGCCATACAAGGTGAACCAGACTCTCCAGACCTTCTATCTTCTCAATGAAGTTGTTGTCCAGCTGCAGTTTAGTCAGATTCTCTAATGGCCACAGATTAGCAATCTGCAGGATGCCTAAAGCCACAGGAAGAGGAAAAAAAAAAAAAAGAAAATTGCTTTTCATGTGAGACAGCTTCGTTTTAGCAGACACGCTGCCTTGCACCAGGAAAACATGTCCAGTCTTGCCTCCAAAAGGATTTTCAGCGTGTGATGAGTGCCCTGGAGAGCTCAGAGGTGCACTGGCTGGGCAAGATTTCAATGAACCAGCCCACTTAACCTCAGTGTCCTGCACCAGCGCACGCTGCTCATCAGCGAGGCCAACGAGGCGTGCAGGGGATGCTGACTATGGCTCTGCACTCCAGTGGCTTCATGAATCCACTACTAGGAGGCCTTGACCTTCATTTTCCTCTCCAGCTCCAAGCAGGAGGTTTGGGATGAGACTCTGCTTTCCTCTGCATTTGCAGTCTAGCAGTGCCCAGCTCCTGCTTTTGTAAATGACTCTCCTGCTCCCAGGATTCTCATCACAGGAGAGGAAGTTGGAGTCTACTCTTTCTGTGAAGGCTGCAGTTTAGAACTAATCAATATCCCTGCATTTAGTTTCCTCCAGAAACAGAATCACAAGGGCAGGCCGTTAGTCACCACAGCAAAGCATCAGGACCAAGGTGACAGGAAATACAGAACATTCTCACTCCCATTTCTCTTTCCCCTGCAACTGCTTCCCAGAAGATTTCATCTGCTGTCCTGCTATCCTTATTTAGTGAGAGCACCATAAACCAAGGAATTGCACTCACAAAATATTCACACAGCTCTGGATTTTGTATTTGCAAACAAATCTATGCAGGATCAGGTCAAGGGAGTCTTTTCTAAGAAAATCAACTCATACACATATTATAGGAATGGAGCACACAAAGAATAATCAACAGTAGATTTTACCTGTGAAATTACCCCCCTCCCCCAAATACTCAAATATTGAGCCAAATGTTCTTCCTTTTCATTTTTTGGAGTGCAAGTTTACAACAGGTTTGACAGTGAGAGACAAACCATGGTAATGCCATGGATGACCAGAAATGCCATCAGATTGGACTGTAATCACCATAATCTCCCAAACAGCTCTCACATAATCACCAGTCACGGCAGGGCCTGCCCAGGGCTGGATTTGGCCACTGAGGGGCCCAACAGGCGTGTGGCCTGTAGGTGTCACCACAATATAAATGTTAAATGAGAACAGCAGTGACAGTAAGAGTGGGAAGTGAAGCAGTTTTGAAGTTCCCCATCAGCAAAAGCACCCGGCTGCCTCTGATGAAGCTTCATTGTACAGGTGTGAGTAAAAGTCCAAGTCCAGACATTAATTTTCACATAATAAATTCAAGCTAATAATGGTTGCCTCATTGCCAGTTATCCACTTATTCTATTACCTTCTAGCAAAAGGAGAGGCAAAATATGTATATACTTTGATACTCACTTTTAAAACTAAGTTGTAGCTCTGTCACAGCCTTGACGTTAGTATTTTCCTGTCTGGCAAGATCTCCAAGGTCCTCTGGACACTTCTCTTCAATGGCTTTCTGAACCATTTCATCATCAATAATGTTTGGCTCAACATTACTGAAAAACTGACTCATTGTGAGATGGAATCAGCCTTAAAGGACAGAAAAGAAAAATAAATTAAATCATTGCCTGGCTAGTCTTTCCAGCAGTCACAGAATCACAGAATCGCAGAATCCCAGAATGGTTTGGGTCGGAAGGAACCTTAAAGATCATCTCATTCCACTCTCTGCCAGGGGCAGGGACAACTTCCACTATCCCAGGGTGCTCCAAGCCCCATCCAACCTGGCCTTGGACACTTCCAGGGATGAGGAATCCACAACTTCTCTTGTCAGCCTGTTCCAGTGCTTGACAACAATTTCAGTGAAGAAATTTTTCATGGAAATTTAAATATCCCTAATATTGCCCTGGAGGCAATGAGACTATTTGCCTTTTTCAAACTGTGCAGAGTTAATGAATCGCTGTGAAGGACTTGAATCTTCAGACTTTTGCTTGTGTAAGATGTTTATAATTACAGATTATGTTCTGATTTATTTTTGCATAGGACAGCAATGATAAATGTCAGAATTTAGAGAGTTCTGTTCTCATTATGGCATTTCATTAACAAACCAAACCTTTCTGTGGCTGTGTGCAGTACAGACCGAGGAGCAGCACGCTCTGGATTTATCCATCCTTGACCTTCCTCTCTCTCTTTCTTGTATAATCACAGAATGGTTTGGCTTGGGAGAGACCTTAAAGACCGTCTTGTTTCACCCCTGCCATGGGCAGGGACACCTTCCACTATCCCAGGTAGCTCCAAGCCCCGTCCAACCTGGCCTTGGACACTCCCAGGGATGCGCACTTGTCCAGCGTTCCTTCGGTCAGTGCTGGTTACAACCACCCCTGCCCGGTGGGTGGGAGGGACCGCTCTCAGGACCCACTGCGGCCCAGATCCCGGCCCTTTAGGCCTCTCACCCGCAGGTCCGCTGGGGTCTGGGTCGGTTCCCGGTTCCCGGTTCCCGGTTCCCGGTTCCCGGTTCCCGGTTCCCAGTTCCCACCCGCGGCTCAGCGCCCGTCGCTAAGGAAGCCCGAGTGCGTTGCTAAGGGCATCACGTGACCTACTTAGCCACCAATGGGCGTGGAATGGGTGGGGAGGCTATCTCCCAATCAGAGCGCGAGAAATCCGTGTCAGCCAATCAGCGCCGGGACCGTGCCCTAAGGGCGGAGAGGGCTCGGATGATTGACGTTCCCTTTGCACAATAATATTACAGATAGTTCCGGCCTTTGCCCAATGGGGAATGGCGGCCTCGGTGTCCCCGCCGTCCATCACGGGGAGGGCAGGGAAAGGGCCGGGCCCCCGGCGGGGGCGGGCCCCTCGCTTGACAGTGATGGACACGGTCTTTAACAAATGGTTTTGCTGCGCGTCCATCAGCTGTCCAA
>VXBB01016994.1:14213-74732 GCA_013399915.1 Illadopsis cleaveri | reverse complement strand
TTTGGGGGTTAATGGGGGATCTGGAGGTGATGAGGCAGCTCTGGGGGCTGTCGGGGGCCTCTGGAGGTGTGGGAGGGTCTCTGGGGATCAAGGATTCCAGGGGTGGTGGGGGCTTGGAGGTGCTGGAAGGCTTTTGCTTTTGGGGAGTGCTGGAGGCCTCAGTAGGAGACTCTGGGGTTAGTGGGAGTCGTGGAGAGATCAGAGGGCAGACAAGGCCTGGGGAGCAGGGGGGACTTTGGACAGGCTGTTGTCCATAAGAAGAGAGTTTCTCCACGTCGAGATGGATGCAGGAAAGTTGTTGCATCCCCCAACTTCTTTTCCTGAAGTTGAGTGCCTTCTTCCAGACCACTGTCACTGATGCACTTTTTCCCAAAGTACTGAAATCTCCCTGTACCTCTGAGTGGGCAGGGGGGTGATGTGGTTTAGAGACACGAATACGTGCTCGGTTTCCAGCCTGGAGGCTGAATTGTGGTTTTGGTAACGCTTTGGTGCCATTAGCAGGTTATTCTGAGCGAGCTTTCACTGCATGGCCAGTCAAGGCCTCCCTGGGCTGCTGTGGCTACTCCCTGCTTACCACAGACCTGTTCTTTCATGGCTACTCATGGTTTGGTCTGGGTTGCCATGGCTGGGGCAAAGAAGAGAAAGGAGAAAGCCTGCGTATCACTTGTTCAGAGTTTGGTAACTCTGGATTTTCACCTCAGCTGGGTGGGCTCTCAGTGCCTCCTGCTTTCCTCTGTTGGGCCCTGAAGAAATTTAAGATCTCTGACATTGCAGTGGGAAGGAAGAGGCTGGCTCAGGTTCCTGCAGTGCAGGAGGGCAGGCAGTCCCAAAGCCAAGGTGATGCTCAGTTGAGCATGTCTCCTGCAAGGGAAGGCTGGGAGAATTGGGATTGTTCAGCCTGGAAAAAAGAAGGCATTGGAGTGATCTAATTGTGGCCTTCCCATACCTGAAGGGAACCTGCAGGAAAGATGAAGAGGGACTATTTACAAGGGTCTGGAGTGACAGGACAAGGGAGAATGGTTTTGAACTGAAAAGAGAGTAGGGGGAATATTGGGAAGAAATTCTTCCCTGTGAGGGTGGGGAGGCCCTGGCAGAGGGTGCCCAGAGAAGCTGTGTCTGCCCCATGCCTGAGGCCTGAGTGTTCCAGGTCAGGCTGGCTGGGGCTTGGAGCAACCTGGGATAGCAGAACGTGTTCCTGCCCATGGAAGGGGTGGAACGAGATGATCTTTAATGTCCCTTCCTACCCAAACCATTCTGTGATTCTATAACAAACAGCTGTGCATAGTCTAGCCTATGCATTCTACGTTGATTTATGGAATGATGGAAGTCTTTGAAAATCACAGTGGAGAAAATTTTGCAGAGTATCAGCTCACGGCCTCAGACCTCTTTTCTAGTCTTTTCCTCATCCCCATGTGCAGGGACAGCCCCTGGTCGAGGTGGAAGGCCCTTGCATGGGTGAGTCTCACGCTGTGCTTTAAGCATGGCTGAGCTCTCTTTGTCAGGCTATATGGAGCATATGTATAACTTGCTGTTTATCCTCAGCCATCTGGGGTGTTTATTTCTTCTGCTGAGGGAGAGAAGTGCTGAGAATTGGAGGAGAATAATGAGAACAGCTCAAGTGAAAGGTGACTGTGGAGTGAATTGGCTTTGTTGTGTTTGGCCATCAGAGCACCCCTGCCAGGACAGCTGCTGCTGGGCCAGGCCTCTGCCGTCAGCCTGGGAAGGGAAAGCAGCAATTTCTCCTCTCTGCATTGGCAGCTTCTTTTAGCATCACTCAGTGGTTTGAAGGAGCTGAAGAATTGTTGGGGGGCAGGGAGGGAGGAGTGGTAAAATCTGCTTTTTTAGCCTTCTGCCTCTTTGACTCCAGCTCTCACATCCCTTCGCTCGCTGAACGAGCGGTCGCTGCCAACTTTGAGGCTTTGAACACTGAGCTGCTTCCATCAGATAAGGTTAGGTGTGCAGCTTCCCTTAATGCAAAATTCAGCTGCACTTTCAGAATGTGGTTGTTTTTGTTTTTTTTTTACTCCCAGGGGGAAGAGATAACTGCAGATTTTATTTTGGAAGACAAATTTTTCTGCTTCTCCTATCGCTGCCAGTTATCCCTTTCTGAGACAGCAGTAAAACAAAAGCATGCCTTGTTCTCAGACACTGCTATTTGCCCAGTGCTTCCACAGTTTGTTTTTCCAATGAGCTTGTGGAATATAATTTTCACTTATGTTTCTCTTCATTCTTTGAAAGAAATGGAATAATTTTGTATTTCTGTTTAAACATATTGTGTTGTACACAGTTGTGATGTTTTCAAGCAAGGCCTAACACTCGCCATAAGGGAGAAGTGCAGAAAATCCTGTAGGTCCATCAGCACACCAAGAATGTGTGTTCTCTGCCAGGAAGTAGCAGAGGTTCACGAGAAGATTTAATTAGGGCTCTGCAATATCTGCAGATAAATGCCAGGTCTGAAAGAAAAAAGATGTCAGAAAAGGTTTGGGGAGAGCTGAGAGAGGTAATACAAGGGATTTTCTCTTTTCTCCTCTTTATCTGGATAATGTCTGAAGCTAGGCAGGCTTTTTATGTTAACTCTTTTGCTTAATGTGGGAAAGTAATGCTAGGATGAGCTCAGAGGATTTGTAATGGAGATGGATAGAGTCTCCTGCATCTAAAGTGCCAGTTGAAATGGCAGCCAGGTTCCTCATGGCTGAAACCTACCTGATTTTTGGACTGGCTTATATGGTACCCTCTATTTAATTCCCAGTGGTGACATAGCAGAAACATAAGGCATCACCATGGCTGCTAATTACAAACCTCACCTAATTTTGCTATAATACTTTGATTGACCTGTTGACACTCAGCTGTCCTTGTGTCTCCAACAAAGTCCTCTCCTGAGAAGAGTTTTTGGTGGGGCTGTTGTGTGGAAGGCAGGCTGCTGTACCTGAGAGATTCCTGAATTTTCATTCCATATTGCTTTTTACCTGGGATTTGCTGAAGGGAGCTTATAGCATCATTTTACATATAAATCAAAAATCTCACCCAGGATTTTATAGCAGAATCCATTACTTCCCAAAGGTTTTGTGAGGTGTTTTTCTGAAGGTCTTTGTGAAGGCTAGTGGGAGTCTAGAGGGTGGAATTGGGTTCCATGGGTTTTGTAGGCTGCCAAGTACATCGAGGTTGACAAGATCCTTTGTGGCATTGGGTGCTGGCCCAGTTCTTGTGACTGAACTGTTTATTTTTTCCAATCACCACTATAAATATTGTCTTGAAGAATATCCTGACCACTGAGGAGCAGAAGAGCAGGAAGATGTGTAGTAAAGCAACACTGACAGAGTGTTTGCTATGTGGAGAGGGATTGGCCTGGAAAAAAAGCTGCAATTTACAGTAGTGGGAATTTGCCTTGAGATTCACCATCCTGCCATAAATTGCGTTTTTATCTTTCTTTGTTCAATGGAGCCATCTTTAAAGTGTCACCACTCTATTCAAGGTTATTAGAACAAATACCCTTGCTGCAGGTTAGAGAAAACATCTTCAATGATTAAAGCTGATTGAATTACAAGAATGTGGAGTGCTGGTGACTCTTTTTTGGCCATTCTGCTTATTTGGCAGTGGCCATATGGCTTACATGGGAGGATACAGGAAAGCCTGGTTTAGTTGTTTTGTTTTGTTTTACTCTGGAGACTATGCAAAGGCTTCATGAGAGTGCTTATTTGTTTGAATCCAAACCAAATCTTGCTGCTATCCCCCCTCATGCAGGTGCAGAGGGCTGACCTGGGGCAGTGAGGTGTGAAATGGGCTCCTCACAGAGTGCTGGGCAGGGGCATCGAGGTCAGTTTTGGTCAGGGGCTCTGGTCAGAGCTGTGTGTGCTGCTGAACTCAGCTCTTCTCACTGCAGCCCCAAATCTACCTGACCCAGAGCCAAAGAGCTCTGGGAGTGAAGTTCAGCACCTGAATTAAGTGCAGCAAGACTTGAAAGTTAATTTTTAACGATACGGTAGAAATGGAGTTGTCCTATGTGGCTGGGATTGGGGATCAGGTGCTGAATTACACCCCTGGTCCCTGTTGCAGAAGGAAGTTTGAATGCACTGTGCCAGTCTGAGCACTTGCCTTGGAGTCTGTTTTTGGAGGAGAAACAGTGCGGTGATTTAATACAGAGTATTGTTTAAGGAGGCTACAAAAACAAGGTTTCAGCAAAAGATACAGAGGCACTTTATTGAAGCAACAGTGAAGCAGACAGCTTTTCAATTGATTTTTATCAAAGCACTAGCAGTTTCCATTCAAGGCTGTTAAATTGATAATATATATGGTGGGTACAGGCTGTTTTCAGAGCTGCTGTTTTGTTCCCCCCTTCTTTTTTTTTTCTTTTTAATAGGAAAATGCTTCAGCTAAGGGGGTTTAAAACACCTTTTTTATTTTCCCTTCCATAAGAAGCACTTGAGCCTTTTCTTCAGGTTTCTTATATCTCTAAGATTTTTATGATTCTTAGAATAAAAACGGTTCCTAAATGAATGAGTTGATGGCTACATGTAGGAACAGAGAAATGCATTAGAGCCAGCAGCTCATGGTGGTCCTGTGGGAGGCATTAATCCAGGCTTTCTTGTCCAAAATTTCCCTAAGTTCCCTTCAGAGTAAACTTACTACTTTGCTGTGCTGTAAGTGAAACATGTTTTTTAATAGACAAGCCTTTCCACAATGCTAGAAATCAGTGTTTAAAGTGCACACGATAATCTCAGTATGTGGTCTCCGTAAAATATCATTTTTGCACTGTGCTGTTGGGCTCTGACTACTCTCCCTCATCATTCATTGCCTTATAATGAAATAAAAAGTCCTTTGCATTTACCCACAACCATGGCAGCATTGTCCCTAATTCTAAGGGAAGCTTTTCTCTGTACAAGGTGGCAGTAACTTTTCTTGCTGTATCAAAAAGATGAATTTTGCCTTTGCCTGCAGTGAAAAGGGCACAAGAAGTTCTCTCCTCAGAGCTGAAGTACTTTTCTCGGTACTCCTGTAGCTGGTCAGTTGTTAGAAATCCAGCCCCCCACTGCTCATTCAGAATTGTGCTTGTCATGCAAAAAGAGCCTGATAAAGTGCTTTTAGTTTTATAAGATTATTTGGATCTGCTTTCACTTCATGACAATGGATTATGTTGTAAGGAAAATCTCCATGAAATACAAAAATGGATATCTTTGCCTTTAAAGGAGCAAATAAATACTGAGTCGTGAGTCTGGCAACTTGGAGAAACTATGTACACGTGTGAAGCTGGGTAATTAGTATAATGCCATTTAATACTGGGTTTCTAAGACTGGATTTATTTTATAGGCACAAAAGCAGATTGTAGTTCATGAAGGTATTATAACATGTATTTTTGGGTAATGCTGTTTTATCTCTTTCGGCATGGTACGCTTAAATGTATATTCCATATGCTTCTAATAGTAATCTATGTGTGAGAGCGAGGACAGCTTGTTCCCAGTTTGTTACTGCTCTGTTCATGAACTCAGCAGATTTTTTTAAACTGCATATTTAAAATATGCTTGCCTAAAACCCACAGAAAATCCCCACAAACCCTTCCAACTGATGTAATATTTCATCCAAAACAATTTTCCCCCAAAAAAGTACTCTGTGTTTTTCTGTAGTGAGGAACAGTTTTAAGTTTTAAGGTAGGCAGACTTTTCCTATGATTTCATAAACTATGTCGAATTTTTAATTAACAATTTTTGAAGGTATTGAAGGCATTTGTGGTATTTTCAGTGACAGGGGTCAGTGGAGGGACAGCAACAGCTCTTGCAGAAGTTTTGGTGAGATGATCCTTCCCTGGGAAGGTGCTGCCTGATACCTGCAGGGCTGGGGCTCTTCGAGGCTGGCCTGGCAACCTCCTTCCTCATCTGGTGCTTCCTACTTGACTAAAAATAATTTCATCCTCTGTGTTTGGGTTTAAAATCTGTATAATGGGTAGGTGGTAAGAGCATAAATGTTTGAAGAGCACAGGGAGAAAGTACATTGGGGGAGCCCTGAGAAGTGAGGAAGTGACCTGAAAGCCCAGCCTGTGAAACGCAGCAATGAGTCTGCACAGGTCATCCAGTACTAGTTTTCCTCTTTTTCGTTTGCATCTGCCTGGGGAATTCCTAGTTTTCTATGTAAAAAAGAAACTTGTTGCTGAGCATAAAAATCCTACCAAGGATAGATAAGCCTTATCTTCTGTATTTGTGTAGTTATTCTGCTGATGGTTCTGCCCGATCGTTTCAGTTACTGTCAGTGGCAGAAGGCTCTTTTAAAATTGGTGATTCTTCAGCACAAAAGATGCTGGTCTAAAAGCTTTGCTAGAGCTGGGTCCCTCTTCCCTGAGGAACAGCTCCTTTGCTACAAGTGAACATGTTTTTATACAACCCAGGGAGTCAGATCTTCTAGCTATAGGTAACATTTCCCCTTGCTTAGGAAGGGGAGATGCAAATTAATCCAGCCAGTCTCTTATTGGCAGCGCTGTCTTTAAATTTAAATATACACTCCATGATTGTTCTCTACCTGCCAGAATTATAAGGTGGGCTCCACAGTGCAGTAACTCATTTCAAAATCAAAAGTTAAGGATGAAAAAAATCCATGCCCTGTCTGTGTTTGAGCAACTCCTGGCATGGGTGTGTATGAACTATTTACCCATGCTCCTGTATCTCTTGGTTCACAGCATTTGGCAGCTCATTGTAATCTCAGGGAGCATCAGGAGACTCAAAAATGAGGAGATACTCAGAAGAAACCTGTTGAATAAGTTGGTTACCTTGTAGCCTGCTTATTCCTTGAGAGTAGGGCAGCCTGTTCCCCAGCTGGTCCTTGGAAACCTTCTGGATTAGATTAGTTTGGGAAGAAGTTCTTTGTTCGAATTCAGATCAAGGAAAAACATACACAAAGTGAAGGCAGAAATTTGTGTTGTAAGCTGTTCAAACTGTGTTTGAATACCAAGAATTTTTCAGAGCATTGGTTTCGTGTTCTTAAGGCAGGAAAGACTTTGTTGCATCCCAAGTGTGGTCAGGAATGTTGAAGAGGTTAACTTGAACATGCTGCATCCTCTTTATTTTCATGGGATATGTTTACTGCAAGAAATATGACTGGTTTCCTATTTGACCCAAATAACAAAAAAAATCCTGGTTTTTGCCTAGCTTAATAAGTGCAGAAAGTCTCTATTAAAAATCTGGTATTTCCTGACCTTTTTTTTTTATTTTTTAAACTTTTATTTTGTCTCAATTATAGATTTCTGCATTTATTTTTCTTTTGGAAGAAAGGGAGTGCCTTTCCTTGCTCATAAACACAAAAAGCTACCTTGAGCATATTAAATAAAGTGCAAGCTTCAGCGGCTTTGCCAGCAAATTTTGGGAAGTTTTATGATATTCTGGGCCCAAAGGTGAGAGATATTTCATAGCATTGTCTTCTGAGACTAATAAATACATCTGTATATTAAATAGAAGCATTTTACTTAGGCTTTGGTAACCAAATACTTACTGAAATACAGATAATTTTTTTAAAAAACATCTGCAAGGCTTTAATTAGTAGTTTTGTCCAAGAAGTCCTGCCTAAGTAAGGTTTTGACTGAAGTGATCCAGAGATGAGATACTATTTTGTAGCTTTTCCTCCAAAACCTCAAAGCAATGGACATCTGTTGGGCTCAACACTTTCCCCTCTTTTATATAACTTGTTGAGGATCTGAACTCCTCAGTTTTCACCAAAAAGCTCTCTGATCAGTTAAAAGAGTGTTAAGGAATTTCACCAGTTAATTGGTTCCTAATTTAAGGATTAGGAGAGAAAATATGCAAATTATATTGGAATATTTCATCTGGAGTGAGTCTTGAAATCCGTCTCCACACTGTGACCTGAGTTATTTCCTGAGTTCTGTCTGGTATTTTCCTGAACAGTTGTTATGGGATATAGGCATGATAATAAGATGATTGATAGTGGGATGTAGAGGTTGGGCTGGATGGAGCATGTATTTGGGTTTGTGTTATCCTGAGCTCACATTTAAGCTGTTGTAGTAAATAGCTTGTTTTTTTCATTATCTTTGAGCTGCCCTTTCTCTACTGATTTTCGGTGGTTTTAATTAGAAGGGTATTTTGCTGAAAAGAGCGAACTCAGACCTTTGTGAAATTTTCTGCTAGTACAAATAATGGTAAATCTGAAATCATTTATTAGACAAGAAGTTGTTATGGCAACTATAAGATGGCTAATCAGAGAGTGAGATCAGTTTTTATTTACAAGTGTAATGAGCAATTAAGTTTGAGCAGCTGTCAGACTTGGAAAGTGATTAAAGTTCAGCAAACAACCCAAATGGGTCAGTGTTCAGTTCTGATGGTTTTCTGACACTGCAGCTTGATCATCTGTGGGTTTTACCTACTATAATTAAAACTGCCTTTTAAATCCTCATCCGTGCCAATGACTTGGCATAGCCAATGAGTAGAAAAACCCCTTTTTCCTACCAGGTTCTTTAATGGGTATTGGCCTGGAGTGTTGCTGTGGGTAATGAGGTATTTCACGTGTAGCATTCCTTAAAGCAAAGCTCAGTTTGGAGGCAGAATCATCTCCTGGCTGTGATGATCACCAGGAGAGAGCTGGAGCAGTGCAGCCTCGCTCAGCCTTTGCACCTCTAAAGGCTCCATTTCATTAAAGGCAGCATTACGCAGTCATTGGTTGCTTAGGGAGCTGCTGCTGGGCTCAGAGGAAGGACGTGCACAGTGTGCATGAACATCAAACCCAAAGGAAGTGGAGAAAGTTGTGATTCACCCAGAAACAGGCGGGAATGCCCAGGAGAGGCTGACCTTGGCCGGAGCTGACGGAGCTCCGTCATTGGGTTGGTCAGAGTGAACAGGGCAGGCTGCTCATCCTCATGGCTTTCCCGAGCAGGAGGAGCTGGTTCTCTGCAGATTCCAAAAGATTGCATGTGTTCACACTGGGAAAGTTACCCTCCCATCCATACTCTGCACCAGATCAGCCTATTTCATTGCTGGGGTTTGCTTCCCTGCTGCACGTGTTAAATAAGCCAAACTGTTTGTAATCCTTGTTCAAAATCTGTGTTCTAGTTAGAATTTTGACTGTCCAAGACAGTTAAACCAGCAGAGTTATTTTCCAAAATTATGCTGCAGTCCCCTGATACATTTACATTTTTATTAATTTTGCTACACTAATGGTATGATGTAATATAGAGGCAATTGCAGTGGAACATGAAATGGATTGGGACAGCTCCTGACCTGAAGAATTTACAAAGTCGTGTGCCTAGATAACGCAAGTTGGTGAATGGGGACTTAAGGGAAAACTAAAATGACAGTCTCCGAAATAGGCGTTTGCATACTTGACCTAAACTTCTGGTATTTACATTTTCTATTTATCAGTCTTTTTCAGGCTTATCTACAGCAGTGGCACATGAGAAACAGGGCTGTAAAAATGGAACAGAATTTTTAGTAGGGTTATTAGAGACCAAGAAATCCACATTTCTCAGCCCCCAAGATGGGATTGCACACATGGATCTTGTTATTGCTGTTGCCTGATTTGCACTCGGGTTTCCTGAGGAGATTGCTTGGAAGTATTTATCTGCTAAGCTTCTGCAGGCATAGCAAGCCTGGCTTCTTGGAATGGGCAGCTAGCAGTGGAGCCTTTCAGTGACCACAGCATTGGCAAAAGTAATTCCTGTCACCTAGTGGAAGAGGAGGCTCCTCCCACGGTGAATACTTAGTGTATTCCAGATGCTGGCCCTCAAGCTGTGGAGATTTTGGAAAATTGGGATGAGGTTGAAGCTTGCTGCCTCTTGCACAGGCCTGGTGTTGTCCTGTAGAGCAGTGCAAGGGAAAAAAAAAATTGAAAATGCAAACTGAAGCCTTCACACTAGAAAACATGATCCATCAACCCTCAAAAGCTGCAGACTCCTCTGTCTAGTTCACTCTATGTGTGGGATAATTGTGGTTTTCCAGAGGACACAGCTCTCACCTTCATAGTTGTAGGAGAGCTAGGGGTGGGAACATACATGTGAAATAGTTACTGCAAGAGTTGTTGCATTTCATTTGTAACTTTTTTTAATTATCACCTGTGAACACTTGCTTAAAAATCCCTTGTACCACGCTGCAGCAAAGGAGTAAACCTGTTCTTGTAACTGCCTCCTTGTAGAAATGAGAGATTTTGCCTGTTTCTTCCACTCACTCAATAGTGTTTTCAGTTTATTTTAAGCATGTGAGAATGTGGGCAACTGATTTTAGGAGTAACCTGTAAAAAATAATACAAATAATTCTGATGTAGGAGCTTGATGATTCTTTCTGCCTCGTAGTTTGTTTGCAGCAAACATGTTACAAGTGAGCAGGTGGGAGGGGGAGTTTGAAATATATGGGGATGGATTTTTAGAGTTTGCAGCTGACTTGGATTAAAAATTCTTAGAACATTTCATCCATGAAAGGCAATTAGTTTTGTTTTATGAATATGAAAAGCACGTAGCTTGTAAGTACTGGAGTGAAGTCCCAAGTGAGTTATTAGAACTTGCTTTACTCATGTAGTACAAAATTGGCCATCAAGAGGAGATAGATTTCAAATATAGCTCACTGACACACTGATCATCCATAACTTTTCATGAAGTCATTTTTTTGGGCTCACCTGTAATTACTGGATGCTGTTGAAGTCCTGAATGGGGAAGACAGTTACAGATTAGGACACCTCTTTACTCTTGATGGTGATTATAGCATGTTGTGCTGCTGGGATAAGGAATTGTGATACCTCTCTGCCTGCTTTCCCTACTTTCAGCTGTCCCTTTCAATGAGATTCATAAGTTAAGGCTGATAAAATGAATGGAGTATGCCCTTTTTTTTAGCAGTTGCTTTTTTTGGCATTAGGAAAAATTAACGCAGTCATTGGTTTTGGATTATTGGGGTTGTCTCTGTGAGTAATTCTCAGCTACTAATGGGCGTTTGAAAAATGATGATTTTTTTTCAGCTTCTTTGTTTGTTTTTTGGGGTTTTTTGGAGAGCCAAAACTGAAGAAATTTTGTATTTCTAGTGTTAATCAACACTGATTGAGATGTTACTCATCCAGTATGGCAGTGTTTTAATACCTGAGATTCTCAGTTAAGGAAGTGGTAGCCCAAGTTAAGGAATGAGGTAGCCCCTCCAATCACCCAAATTCCATGGAGAAACTAAAACAGGATGAAAACTTCTTTGGCAAGTGGTTGGCTACAATATAAGTTCTGGCGTTGGAAATGACTAAACGTTGATGATTTTGTTACAAAACACTGGCTGCTGGATGGTGTTCAAAGGAGGAGGAGATTTGGGTACCCATCCTGATGCATTGACCTGTTTAAACAACGCCATGCTGATAAATTCTCCCACACAGAATCATATGGACACGTCGCAGCAGTCACAGTTAAATTTAGAAAAGGCAAATCTGAAGGAGACCATTTCATCACCCAGGAGATTTTAATTTATGCTTTTATGCCTCTCATCCAGAGAAGAAAGATGGACGCTCAGAGTGGGATGATATTAAACTACTGGAAGTGTTGCCTAATAGATCACAGCTGTCTGTGAAGTGGCAAGTCATCATCCCCCCGACACAACAGGACGAGGGGACACTGTCACAAGGTGTGACATGTCATAAAGGATCATTGATTTCTTGCTCTCCTACTGTAAATCAAACATCCCCATTCAAATCCATTTAAATCCATTAATACAGGGTGCAGATTTTAAAACAGCTCTGACATTTCTGATTGAAGGCTTGGGCGTATCGATTCCTGACGTGAGCAGGTCCCTGTTTGTCAATCGTAAAGTAGCACCATCATCTGAAAATCGTGGGTTGGCAGCGAGGTGGGAATCTAGCCAAGGTCACTGCTAAAAGAGATGAGAAAACGTGCAGTGAAGGCTGAATTTTGGGGAAAAGTGCCTCTGAATCATGCAAATGGCTTGATGAGCTGGGAGCTGCTTGTGTATGACCTCTCTCTGAAGGACGGCTATTTACAGTACATGGGTCAACATGTGAGCTCTGATGAGTGTCAGGGCATGGGAGGAAGGTGTTTTTCTGTGCTTTGTTTCTAAAGCTGTGTGGAATGGAGAAGTCAGATGGATTTCACTATGTTTTAAAGAAGCAGTAGTGTCTCTCTGCCATCTGTTTTGGAAGAGAGCAACTCACATACACATGTCATTCAGTGGAGTTTGCTGTCAGCAGCAACAATTTCTGCTGATGGGGGAACTTCAGGGAGAAGATTCATAACAAAAGTCTTTATTGTATGGAAACACACCGTTCTGCTTGGGATCCAGCTTCCAAATGCTTTTAAGGACTGTGACTAAACTACCATTTATGTCTGAGATGAGAGACATCTGAGTACAGAAGCTGCCTGGACCAGGTTCACCTGCCAGGCCTTTTCTGTGCAATACAATTACAGATGGGAAGGTCTGGCAGGTTTTATATCCTGCAAGTGTATCAAGACCTTTGAGATGTGATAAACTAAGTGAGCCATGCTGATATGCTCCCTTGCCTGCTCTGATACTATTATAAAGCTTTCTGTTTTGGTTTTCTTTTTGTTAAGGTGAAGCTCTGATCTGAGTATGAAAGAAAAAGTTTTCTTTGTTGTAAAGCTGTTAATATTTGTTTAATATGTATTAATCCATTCACCTTGCTCTGCTTCTGAAACTGCAGTGCAGCTATGCTCAGTTAATCACCTGGTGTTTCCTGCACCTGAGAGGCTGAGTTTGTGGGAGATGGGGGGTGGTGTTTTTTCTGCAGCATATCTAAATCACGAGAATGTTGTAGCATGACTGTGAGTACCATGAGGTCCTTAAAAAGGCACAGTAATTACCTATATATTCATGATTGCAGGTGTGTGTGATCTGGAAAGGAAGTTGTAGGAAGTTTGGCATTTGGGTGGCACCTTCAAAAAGAAGAAAACCTGAAAGTTAATTGGAGAAGCTGACAGTTCCCCGTTTACTGCTGTGCCTTCCAACAGCACTCGAGCTAAATACTCATTAGGATTGCACGTGTGCATGTCCAGTGTCTCGTTATTTTATTTTAACATAGACTCTGCAGCCATTACCAACTATTCATTTACTCAGCGCCAGAAACTTTGGCAAAACAATAGATGAAGGATAAATGACTTGTTCCCAAAGAGTTTCAGTGTGAGCATAGCTAAAAACCAAGGGAAAAATCACAGTGGTCATGACAAGTGGATGGCCAGTGCTGCAGCAGTCCAACCCAAATCACGTTTTCTGTAGTGCTTTGCCGTTCAGATTGAGCCCGTTTGTTCTAGCTGACTGGCTTTTTCCTTGGAAGTGTGAAGCTCAGCATTTTCAGAGCAGTGTGAAATAAGGAATGTAGAAAAAGGACTTGGAGCAGTGAGGTGGCTAATTGAAAAATGCTCTTGGAGCTGTGTGCTCTAACAAAGAAGCTGGCAGGGTTTTATGAGTAAGTCACTCCAGAGCTGAGTTTTGATCTTGAATTTTGAATGAGTCACATTTATATTTTAATAGGAGTGTTTTGATAAAAAGGAACAATCCTCCTGTTGGTTACCATAATGTCTAAGTGGCCGTGACTGTCTTTTTAAAAGCAAATACAGAATAGAGAAATATAGAGAAACAAGAATACACTGTTGGGTCCAGGAGTATGCAAGTGTGTTACTGGAGTGTGTCTGTCTCCCAAGTGAGATGCCTTGAACTCAGTAGCTTTGTGAGTGCTGGGGGTCTTTGGTCTTACCTTCATTTTGCCTGGACAGCTGAAATACATTTCCACGGCCTCTGTATGATCTTTCCCTGGATCTTATTGATGGTGCTGTGGAGGTCATTGATGAGTTATTAATCCAAGAGAGACAACTGCAGTCACAAAATGTAATGGTGCTTTAAAGTGTAAAACAGTTCTATAGGCTACAGCTCAGAGGTGTCATTGTCTGGTTCATTTGAGCAATCTTGTCTGGTTCGCATTGCCTTGCAAAACTTTTGCTATTTTTCCTGAAAGCCCAGTCTGTAAGAGCATTTTGCTTTTACCCTCAGCTGATGCCCCTCACTTCTGAGAGAGCAACACTGCATTGAAGGAAAGGGGACCAGCAGGATGGTAGCAAAAACCTGCTGATACTGTGGCTCCCTCTGATCCCTGTTATGCAGAGTGAAACATAACATATGTGACTGTTTGATTCTCTAATTTCAGTGGTGAGCACAGCTGGTAGGCAGGTGGACTGTTAAGAGACAAGACAAAGATCTAAGATCTTAATCTTATGAACTTGCAAGCAAAAAACCACAAACCCCAAGATGTTTTATGCTATTTGAACACCAAACACTTTTGGAGGGAAAGGGAGAAGTTTAGACTTGGAACTTTCTTGGTTTTGGATCTCTCTAACATGATGCACTGGTGTGCATGTTTCTTGCATAAATAGAAGGTGATTTTGCATGTGTAATTTGTCCCAAATGCATGTATTGAGAGTCTCTGAAGCAACATCTGGAGAAGACCCAAGAGAGAAAACTCTGAGTTCTCTGAACACAAAGATCTGTTCATTCATGAGATGCTGATATTCAAACAGAAAACAGCAGTTGTGCTGTTTCCATTTAATGTTATTCCTAGCAAGTGCCACATTTAAGATTCCCTTTTGCCTTTTCTCCCAAGACCATTCTACAGCACCGTAAAGACTTATTGGTACTTATAGATGGACTTTTGGAGAGATTTTTACCATGGTCTTGTCATCATTCAGGCTGGAATAGCTGCTCTCATTGCTTCTAGCAGTCAGAATTCCAGTCTCAGCTGTACAAACATGCACATGGAACAGTAGTATGGATTGAAGAGAGCAGAGAGAAGCTTCTTGAGGACAGCCAGTGTTGGTGTTTCTCTGTGAGGTCGCTTTTGACCTGGTTCCAGGATGGGTGATAAAAGTTCTGTTTTCTTCCTGCATTTAGAAGCTAATTTCTGCCCTGCCCAACCTGTTTGTTACATGGTGATTGTACAGGAATTTCTGACCTGATTTCCTTGTGGTGATATCTCGGGTTGGAGCAGGTTGTCTGGGCAGAGGCTTGGCTGGGAGTGTGAGCACCAAGACTGTTTGTGCTGGGAACTTTACACTGCTGAACCCTCTGAGTGCTGTAAATTATACAGGATTTCACTGTCAGCAGGGAAATGCTGATATTGCCATTTGGCAGAGCATGGAAATGCGGCCACAAGAGTTGGATCTCAGAGGGAAGGTGTGAATGAAAAAAATAGCACAATTTTTTCTCCTTTTCCTCACAGACTACAGATAAGCTGATGCTGTGTGTGCATATGCAGTGCCCAAGGTCTGCTGTGTGTCAGGCATGGAGTGCCAGATTGTCTTTCTTCCCACCAGAACATTTATGCTTTAATTTGGGACACGTGGTGGGAACTGATAGCATCTTGTTTCAGAGAGAGACTTTCTGATAATCTCACTGGTGGTATCGTGTCTCTGTGTGAGACACAAACCCGGCATTATTCCAGTGCTCAGAGCTGCTCCCGAGTCAGGAGCTGTGCAAGGAGCCCTTGGCACCAGCCTGGGAGCTGCCAGCCCTTCTGTGATGCAATTAAACAGTGCCATAAACTCTTCAGTTCAGGGCAAGCTCCTCCTCATCACCTTCCTTCTTAACATTTCTTACTGCACCCTGGAATCCTTTGGTCACATTCCAGAGTCCGTGTGTGAATGAACTGGTGTCATTTTGATGCCTTTTAACAGGCATGAAAGAGGTCGAGGAAATGTTGGATCTCTCAAATGGAATTTGCATGATTTGTGTGCCATTCCTTTGCTGTTCTGTGATCGTTTCTGAAATCTGTTTTATCTTGTATCTGGGTGCTATTTGAGGAGGAGCCTTCCAAAATATCCATGAAGTACTGGACAGGTTATTAAGTATTTTTAGTTTACTGCATGTTGGCTATGTTGGGTAGGGATTCTCCTACAGCTGAGTGCAGGCAGAATTGTTTCACTAGAAATCCAGAACTACAACCTGCTGTGTTTTGGTTCTAGAAGAGCTCTGCAGGCTTTCAATTCGTCGCAGCGCAATACTGCTCTTCAGGCAAATCCCACCCAAACCTTCTCTGCAGCCACTGAACTCCTTTGTACAGCTGAGAGTGCACTGCAGCAGCAAATCTGGGTCACACACCCTACAAAGGACACACAACTCCAGATGACAAGTGTTCGTGTGCTCTCTGTTGTTGAAGAAGAGGCTAAAATTAGCTTCTGACTCTTAGTCGAATTAAAAATTACCCAAGGGAAAAAGAACTAATTCTCAAGAAGGCAACTGTTATGTCTTAAACCCACACAGTCTCAGCTGTGTATGCAGAAATGCAAAAATAAAAAGGTAGTAATCAAGTTTTTTGGGAGAAAGGGGATTTTTTCCCCCAGGAGTATCTCAGAAAGGGAATACAACTAAGGTTATCGGGGTCCACAGATGATGAGCATTCCAGTGCTAACCTCTGTACAGTGCTGCAGCAGCATCTCTTCACTCTGCCATCTCCAAAATAACACAGTTTTTACCTGTGGAGTGCTGCCATATCCAGATTTTGTCAAAATAAACCTTAACTCCATGGGTTTTACAAGGCCAGCAAGTGAATTGGCTGCTAGCACAGCTTTGTGCAGGATCAGCATTTTCCAAAATCATATATAAAAAGTGATTATAGCAGACCAGAGAGTCTGAACATTGCTAAGTTGCTGCCTGATGGCAAATGCTGTCAAGAACACACAAATTCGTTAACATAATTTAAGATTAAGGAAACAAACCATGTGCCCAGCTTCAGGAATACTCTCTTTTTAAGGCATAATCTCTTATTTTGGAGCATTTGGCTTGTAAATCCTTTGTTGCTCTGAGGATCACCTTTTTAGCAGATCAGATGTAGTGATTTTTTAAAATACATCTCTGAATGTTAAGGATTTTTTCTAATGTTAAATAAAATGTTTTCCTAAGTGATAAGGACTATGTGAAGGTGAAGGCAGATCACATTCTATAGCAACAAACCCTTATGTAGACTGTGAGAACAAAAAACAACTAATAGAAGTGATTCTTACACGTAGCTTTGCACAAAAATAAATTCCTGTATCCCAGAAAACATTAAACAGCTCTGCCTGCACTGTAAATGCAGTAAATTAAAAATACTCAGTAACCTGTCCAGTATTTATTGGACATTATGGAAGCTGTGCATCTCTCAATTATAAAGAATTTTCAATGACCAGAATGAACTTTACCATGAGGTGGTGAGGGCTGAAAAAGATCCAGCTGGGAGATTTTCAGCCTCCATTCCCTTCCCAATGGGCACCTTGCAGTGCTGCTTCTCAGAATGAGAAGTGAGGTCTGTAACAAATGTTTTCCTGTTTTATAATCTCCTTTTCCATAGTGTCCTCTCCCTTCTGTTCAGCTCTCTCTTCTGGGGTTTTACATAGCTGTATGGTTTTGTCTCAAACTTCTGTAATTGCTGTCCTTGGTGGAGCTTCTTTAACCATGATTTTGGTGTAGACAAGTCACTGAAACTTGAATTACCCAGGCACAGTCTTTCTCCAAATAATGTCCCATAATTATGGCCTGTGGGCATCTCTATCTGCAGTCACAGTGATGGAAATATTAATAGGAGAAAAACAGTGTTGGTAAACAAAAAGAGATGTGTGAAGTCCTTGGAGCCTGGTCTTTCCAAACAAAATCTGCCTTGTTCTGGGGAACAGAATGGAGTTAGATGTAGACAGAAGGATAGTTGGAGAAGATGGTTCCTGTGGTTTTGTTTCTGCTTTGAAATGTTTAAAAGTGGATTTGCTTACCCTCTTTGCCTTCCAGCATTGGATGCCAGGGATCTGTAGAAAAACCCAGACTAATTTCAAGAAGGCTTGGCTCAAAGGTCCCCTTTTTAGATCTTTCTAGTGAAAGGCTTTACGTTCAACTTGACATCATTCCTGACTGTGGGTAGCAGATAGGATTTGAATGCTGCAAGTGAGGAGTGTGAAAAATTCCAGGGATGTTCCAGGCACTGCTAGACAGAACTATATTGATTTAGGAGGAAATCCCAAGGAGGAAATAGTTCTTGTCAACTGATTACTACAAGTTATGGTTATGCTACTCTTGCAGATGTCTATAAATCAAAATGCCAACAGCTGGCATCTGCCACTGTCACAGTGCTATAGGTCATCCTTCCCTGGGAATTGAGTGATGCCAGAGTGACTTAACCTGCCACACAAATAGTGAGGGAAGATTTGGGAGGAAGGCAGAGCTTGGGAGGTATGTACAGAGGCCCACCATGGAGAGGGACAGAGCATGGAACAGATGTCATGATATCATGACCTGAACTGTTATGTGCTAAATGTTTTCACATGCTGGTGGGTCTTTTCATGCTGAAATTCCTTGAATTCTGTCTCCAGGTTGCTATTTTTTCTCCCTCAATTCATGTGGAGGTATTATCTGCTGAAACAGGGAGGAGGTCATGTTGGTTTGGGGGGATATTTTCCTAGCTCATAACTTGCCAGCAAATCTCAGGAGTTTAAATTGGAATTAGCTGACATTTTCCTACTCTCCCAGGAATTCAGGAGTCTTTGAAGAACAGCCCATCTATGTGGGCTGAAGGGATAATTGATTCTGTCTGGAAACCTCTATGCTGATCCCTAAAACCAGGATGGAAGGATTGACATTGTTTACTGTCAGCAGGGATTTGTTTTTTTCTGTCTGTTGCTGAATAGTTTCAGCTCAGAGTAACTGAAGATAGATTGAGGTATAGACCTAATCAGGAAGATGTGAAAAGATTTATTTTTCTTTACTTTACAGAAAAGGCCACAGATGGCTCTTTGCAGACTGAAGACTGGACACTTAACATGGAGATCTGTGACATTATCAACGAGACAGAAGAAGGGTATGTGCTATTCCAGCAGACTTGGAAAGGTCCCTGAACACAATCTTCCTCCAGCTGTACACAGCATGTGAGGAGATGCAGTGAGGCTGGGGGCAGATGCTCATGGTTTGAATGTAGTGTGCAGATTAGTTGCTTGGTTTTCCTGCTACTTAGACCTCTCCTGCTCTCAGAAAATACTGTGTGATGCAGTACCTGTAGGATTCAGGACAAGAGGAAATGGCTTCAGTTGTGCCAGGAGAGCAACTTATTTAGATGACATATTAGGAAAAAATTCTTCAGTGAAAGGGTGATTAGGCACTGGGTCAGGCTGCCCAGGGAAGTGGTGGAACCACCGTTCCTGGAAGCATTCAAAAAACACGTGGATGTGGCATTTTGGGATGTAGTATAGAGGTGGGCTTAGTGCTGGGTTATTGGTTGGGCTCAATGATCTAAGAGGGCCTTTCCAACCCAAATCATTCTGTGATACTTTCTGTGGCCAGTCTCTGGGAGGACTGGCATGAAAAATTTCTTGGAGAGGGTGCCACCTTTGTTTTTCAGCAGGTGTATCTCATTGCAATACCTTTAATTTCAGCTATTTGTGTAGACAACTTTTCTGACACACCTCCTTCAGCATCAGAAAGCTTTACTGCTTGCAGTCTGCAGGGGAACTGATCACTGCTCTTATTCCCTGGGCTTGTCAGAGTGGCTATCAGTCTTCCCTGCCTAATCAACAGCCTGGATTTTTGGAGACTTGGGGCATTCCTCCAGTCTTGCTTTCTGTGATACCTTGTCTCCTTGTGTATGTCTCCATGACCCTGGTTTGGTTGTACTCAGATGATCTGAAGTTAACCTGCGTGCTTATGTCCAGCTGGAAATGGCAAAGGATTCATTTCCCACAGTTTATGGGATGTGAAAAGCCTGTCTGAGCTTTCTGTTAAAATGGTGTGTTTCTCCTTCAGGCCCAAGGATGCCATTCGAGCGCTGAAGAAGAGGCTGAATGGAAACAAAAATTACAGAGAGGTCATGCTGGCACTGACGGTGAGTGGGGGCAGGCTGGAATGCTCAAAGGGCAGAACCCTTTTGTCATTTTCCTCTTCCTGGCACTCTCTTGAATGTACACACTATTTCCTTTAACAGCCACTGCTCTGCCCTTTTCTTCTCTCCAATTGCCTCCTCACTTCCTTGGGGAGAGCTGCTGGAAGCTTTGCATAGCAGTCTTCTGACTCAATTGATTTCTGCTTCTTTTCGTGGCTCTTATTCATCCCAAGTACTGACTGAGGAAAGCTAATGTGATTCAAATGGGTCTGTTACTCTTAGAGGTTTTCCTTTCTACTCTCATTTCCCTGTGTCCAACCATTCCTCCACTCTAAGGCAACAGCTGTGGGCATATCTGCAAGTGAGGATGATGAACTTGCCATATTTTCAGCTTCATAAGTAGCCTGATGCACAATTTCCCTTGTGAATGAATCTCTGTAGGAGACAACGCATTAATTTCTGCTGATCTAATTTCACTCAATAAAGTGTAAATTATATTCTGTGCATTTAGGCAGCACTGCTAAGGTGTGGGATAATTTAGTAGTGACCTTTCCTGCTGATGGCTTTAGCTGGAGGTTACCTGGGTAGTGCAGCCTCCTGAGTGGGGTGCTGGGCTGACTCTAGCAGTAACTAGATCCAGTTATCCTGCTGTGGGGAGGTGATCTGTATGATTCTTTCCCAGAGCTCTTGTTGCATCTCCCTGACAAGGCGTAACCGTACTTTCTGTCTTCTTGCCATTTCCTATCCTGGATTGTCATTTTGACAGATTACCAAAGTCCAAACCATGAGATTATCCATTGTGCAGGAAAGAGCAAAATCCATCAGGAATGAGCCCGTGTCATCATGGCTGATGAAAGTAGCTGAAGGAGGAGAGTAATTACAGAGTCCTCGGTACAGAGTCGCAGGGGTTATTAGGCATGGCTGTAAGGAGAAGTGACGCGTTGGATTTATCTCCATGCTAATCATGTTCTTCAGAGAGAAATCAACAGCTGTTCTTCCATGGCAGTTGAATGGCAAGTGGAAGGTGCCTCCAGCTAGGTTGCAGGGGGAAAATGTGTCAAAGTATAACCTGTCAGAGCATTCACAGGGGAGTGTTTTGAATGAGTGAAGATCATTCACCTGAATTCCCAACTCTAAAACATGGCTTATAGCTCGGAGCAACTGGGTCCAGCTGTGTTCCAGGCACATAGAAAATGGTGGAGTGGCACAGCACGGTAATATCTCACTGTGACAGGATGTCCTCTGTCTTACCTGCTCCTGATGTGCTGCTGTGTACTTGGCTGTTCAGCTGCACTGGCTGGAAAGTTCTGCTTTGAAGATGAAGAAACTTTATATTTCTTTACCTTGAAAACAGGAAAGGTGGATCACAAAAATGCCCAGTATGTTAACAGTGGGTGAGGTACAGCTGAATGTGTGTGTACAGAAGTTTTTTGGCAAAACTGGGGAAAAAGAGAAGTAGTAAGAGCACAAGTGTAATCTTCCCTCTATATTCTCGTCCTCCCATCAAAAAATCTAAAACAAATTAAAAAATCAGGTGCTGTGTGTGTGATCAAGCTTTGCTCCAACAATGAATGTTGGTTTTTTTTGTGTGTGTAGGTGTTGGAGACCTGTGTGAAGAACTGTGGCCATCGCTTCCACGTCTTGGTGGCAAACCGTGACTTCATCGATGGCGTTCTGGTGAAAATCATCTCACCCAAGAACAACCCCCCCACTATAGTACAGGATAAAGTCCTAGCACTGATTCAGGTACACAGCTTGTCTCTGCCTCCATATGTTGCTGCCTGAAATAAGGACTGTCTGCTTGGATGCTATGCCTCACTAAACATGCTGTCATCGTTAAAAATGTGGCAAGTTTTTTATATATAAACTCAAACAATGTATCCAGATTGGTGTGAAAAACCAGACATGTACACACATAGATATTTTATCCAGGGAGAGCTGTCTGGATTCTAGTTAGA
This sequence comes from Illadopsis cleaveri, assembly GCA_013399915.1. Taxonomy (NCBI): domain Eukaryota; kingdom Metazoa; phylum Chordata; class Aves; order Passeriformes; family Timaliidae; genus Illadopsis; species Illadopsis cleaveri. The sequence continues at coordinate 52,974 of VXBB01016994.1, read as the reverse complement.
GAGGTACCATTCTAAAACAGGAGGATTTAATAAAAGGTAAATGGATGCTTTTGCAATTTAACAGTCATATCCAGAAGCTGGAGACTTGCCTTGGCGAATGGCTTGTCATCTGAGGCCAGGAGATTTCAGAGGATTGTGCTTTTGGTGTCAGCTGCAGAACACTTGCCTTCCTGTGTCTGTTTCCCTGACCGGAAAATGGAGCTGCTTCCCTCCATTTGAAAGCATTCTGCATTCCTTTCAAAGATGGTTATAGAAAAGTAAATGACCATATAGGAATTAAAATGGTTTTGGTGTCTTTTCTCTGGTTATTGTGCAGTAAAAGCGCGCTGTCAGATCCTTGCCTGCAGTGGGAAGTTCAGACATGGGCCTGTCTGCCACTTCTCCTTCTGTGCAGCACAACAATAAACAGCCGTGTTAATTCCACAAACCATTAGCCACACATGAGGAAACATTGGTGCCTGCCTGGAGGAAATCTGACAATTATAGGAAGCTTTATCACTAAGCTTCCACGGGCTACTGCGTACACCAGAGACTAAAAGACACTGTGTATTTAAAATGATATAAACCTGCTGCAGTGTTCCTTGTGGGGAGGTATTTACAAATGTGCAGCATCATTTGCCAGATATACTTCTGATTTTTATGGCAAAGCATGCACTTGGATTTCTGATGCTTTATTTCTTATTTGGGTATAGGGATAGGGCATCCTTAGAGCATGACAATGTAAGTAAGTGATTTTCGAACAGGAAATAGGTAGGGTGGTGGAATTAGTGGGCATTGCATCAGGGTCTGTGGGGATCCCTTTATTTCTAGTGTATGATTCTATGGCTTTTTTTTTTTAATAGCATAAAATTAATGAAATTATTAACAGCAATTCTTGTGCATCTGACTGAGCCCTCAGGTTTCTGCCTGCCTTGGTGGGAGATTGGATGTAGGCAGTGACCAGGAGATGGAAGTTAAAAACTGTCCCATAAAGACAAACTGGGTGTGTTTCCATGTTGTTTTAGGGAATGTTGGTTTTACTGGTTTCGGGGTTTAAATGGATCCCCAGTCGTGAATGCAGCTAAGATGGGAATGTTTGTAACATAATCAGAAAGCCACAGTCATTGCCTCAGTGTACTAAACAGAGCTTTATCTGAGGAGACTTAGTGCAGTAGAGCTAAAAGCCTCACTCTGGGTACTAAATGCTTTTGATATGAAAAGCCTGAATATTATGAAGGTTGCCTGTGGGTGGGTTCTGTTCACGTCTCTTTAGCTGGAGGTGGTAGGGGACTTTGTTTTCCAGATTGCCTGACAAGTTTGGAAGAGTGATTGCAGTCACTCATCCCAGGTGCCCTATGGACACACACTCCCAAAATACCCTGTGACAGCTTCACTCAGCTTAGGCTGTGCTCCCTGGGGTTGGAGTTAACCCTGTCCCAGAGGGATGATCTCAGCTCTGCCCCACCAACATTGTCTGTATCCCTTTCCATATCCAATTTGATATCGGGGAATTAATAAGGACAGAAGTGAGAGGATTAATAGCCCAGACTTGGAAGCATGGAAGAGAGCTGTACATACTGCATGTCTTCAGCCACACAGCTGTGGTATTCATGGGCCTTTCCATAACAAGGGTGGATAAAGCTGCCACCAATTCCTTATCTAGAGACTTCTTTTGAGATGTTGAGCATCTTGTGTCTCACTTTCTCAGCCTGTTTCCCAGTGTACATGAATTAGCATATGTTACGTAGTGCTTATCCTTCCTTCTTCACCTTGCTAGGAGGCCTTGCAAGTATTCCTTGTCACTGTGCCCCTGGTAAGAGCTCAGTGTCCAGACACTGGGATGGTCCTGGATTTAGGGGCTGGATTTACAATGATATTAAAGTGACCTGTTTGGGCACACTGAGGATCCAAGTGGGATTTATCCTGAAGTATTTGAATATTTATCCTAAAGACCCAAAGTCTTAGAAGCTCTGAATTCATTCTCCCTCTGTCCTATGTGTGTTTGGACAATGGGCAGGTCTCCTAAGCTCTAGTGTAGCTCCTTATCCATAAAGCAGAGCTAATATTGCAGCTGCCTAGTTGGATTGTAAGCTGTCTAGGACAGGGATTGTCTTACAATGTGTGTAGACAGCACTTAGGACAATAGTGCCTGTCCTGCTTGTGACCTCTGAGATACACTAATGTAGATAATGCTCCCAGCTCAGGTGAAGAAGAATACAAATGGAAGTGTCTCCTTTCTCCAGGGAAGAGAATTGCAGAAGAGAGAATATTTTTAAAAGGTGGAGTGCAGATGAAATGAGATCATTTTGCAAAATCCATGGGAAGCCAATGAAGGAGGGTGTGCATTAGTACGTCCTCGTGGACAAACAAGCTTCATTAAAACTGGGGACAGAATGCAGCATATTTTTGCCTCTTAAGTTTCCTTTGAGTGAGGATTATTAAATAGAACATCCCTTGCCTAACACTTTTCACTTTTGCTTGCAAATAGAGTTGAAGTGGTGAACACCATTATGTAGAAGAATCATTCAGATGGCTTCTGATGTAAATTGAAAAGGCAGTGAAATAGCAAAGGTGGAGTTACTTGTGCAGTCAAAGTCTCCATCAGAACTGGGGCTGTTTTGGAAAGTCAGTTTCAAGGAAACAATGGCTGTGTGCTGTTAGAGCTGTTTTCTCTGGCTCAGGCAGGGCTGTTTGGACTTGCACTGCATCAGAACAGTTGATGCAGTTAATTTACTCTTAACAAAGCTGAGAAGAGAACCCAGGATTGTCTGCTTGCACCTGATAATGGATTGTCTCCTGGGCACAGATGGTAGGAAATGCTCTTTCTTAGAATTGAGCAGGATAGGAAAGCAAGTTAAAAATGAATATTATTTCTTATTTTACTTTGCTATCTTGGATTTCTGTCTTCTCAAGTATAAAAAATGGTTCAAATTTTTGATTTTTTAAATTGAAAATAGTCAAAGAACTAGTGTAAAAGTGATGAGTAAATGAATTAAGTTCAGAGCCCACACACGCGTCTCACAGTAGTTCTAGATCCAGCACACTGATACTCTGCTCCACACATGTGGGGGTTTGTGGAATGCTTCATTTTTTAATTGAGTCATAATATTTTAGTTTTCCCTTCCTCTACATTTTTAATATTTGGCTGATTTCCAATACAAGTGAAAGAGGTTGAGGCTTTCAGCATACTGTGCTCCCAGCAGCTTTGTAAGTGCAGGAGGCTGGCTAGCCAGGAGAAGCACTTAGTACTCCCACTGAAGGAAGAGCTCAAATGTGAAGTCTTTTTAGACACCAGAGAATTCATGCAGGAGAGATACTATGAATGTTCTGGCTGTGGGAATTTCTCTCTTTTAAACTCGCCCTTTGTGCCACACTGGGGTGTCTGAGTGTTGGATATGCTTTGTCCTGCTGCTCAGGGGACTGTCTCTTTCACAAGACAAGAACCTCAGAATGGACCTTTTTTTAAAATTTAAGTCTGGTCCAAATAAAACACTGAAGACAACTTGATGGCTGTGTTTTTCCTTTGGCAACAAATGAAGATGTTTCACAAAGTGAATGGAGATTACTTAAGATGATTTTACAGCTTTGTGAATTTTGGTTAGATCTGTTGAATCTTTCATACAGACCTTTTTCTGGTGGCTCTTCTGCTGTACAATATGCCAGAAAAGATCAGCATCAATCACTGCTTAGGAGAGGAGATAGGAAGAGACTTTCATGTATGCTCACGGATTTTGATGATGTCAGGGACTACTCACAGCTACTCTGCACTGGATTCCTGTCTATTTTTCATCTGAATAAAATGTATAGGTGACTGTCTTAATATTTGCAGGACCTTTTAGACCAGGTCTGATGATTCCAGTTTTCCTTTGAAGCTGAAATCCATGAAAGCTTTTACAGTCAGTATCTGAGCTCAGGGTGGGGCTGGAGCTTCATTTGGAAGGTTTATGGATAATCCCTTGTGTTTTCCAGGCTTGGGCTGATGCCTTCCGAAGTAGCCCCGATTTAACTGGAGTAGTGCATATTTATGAAGAACTCAAGAGGAAAGGCATCGAGTTCCCCATGGCAGATCTTGATGCTCTGTCTCCAATACACACACCACAGAGGGTAAGCTGTAGCCTTGCAATTCTGGGGGTGTTTTCCCAGGATATCTAAATGTTGGATAACTACTTGGTTTTCCCCTCCCATTTCTCTGAATTTGGCTCATTTTCTCACTCCTGGAAGGACATTTTCATAGTGAAAGGGCATGTAAGAGAAGCATAATACAGACTGATAAGCTATCTTCTCCCTAAATGCAATCATCAATCTGAGAACAGGGAAAGAGGGAAAGAGTAACGTTTAATGTTGCACCACAAAACCACCAAACAAATGCAACTAATTTGTTCAAAGAGAGCCCAGCAGGATTTATGATTGAGATTTACTTCTTTTGCTCAAAAGTGGTTGCTTCTGTTGGTGATAACCCTGAGCCAAGGTCTGCCTGTCTATTAGAGGTGTACAGAGTCTGAATCTCTCTGATCCCACGGTACTGTGAGAATTCTACACCTCTGGAAAGTTAGGTCTGGAAAGTTGACAGAACTGCTGCTTGGAAGTAACTTAATGATCACAGGTGTTCTGATTATTCACTCTGAAAACTGAAGTTAATGAATCTTTGAAGCGGCAAATGCAAGTGATCAAGGACTGAGAGATTACAATTCTTGTGTCAAGGTTAATTAAATTCGGTATCTATGTATCACATCATTTTTTGGAAGCCTGCAACTTAATTCCTAGTTTAAAATAATTTATAATTACTTCTCTTTGTCTCTTGTTTTTATTTTGCTTCTCACTTTCCTTGTAAAAGTAAATGGACTTAAATGCTTGTGGGTTGGGTCTAAAAATATGGGCATGGAAGATTTTTGGAGCTGCCAGTCTTTTCTAGCAGCTGCACTGACCTTTCCCACAAGGTGCAATTATGTTCTATATTTGAGCCTGTTTGGCCTGAGGTTGCTGACAAAGCATGTGCTGTCCCAGCTCAGCTTTTGAACTCCTGTCTTTCTGATGTGGCAGAGTGTTCCTGAAGTTGATCCTGCAGCAAATATGCACAATTCCCAGTCTCAGCAAAGGATGAGCACCAGTTCTTACTCTTCGTCCTCTCCAACGGCGTATTCTGCTCCTCAGGCCCCAGCCTTGAATGTGACTGGTCCCATCACTGCTAATTCTGAACAGGTATTGGCATGTTGATTCTTTCGAGTGAGACTCATTCAGCAAATGAAATTAGAAATTAATTTGCAGAGGAACTTGCATTTTAACTCTTTGGACTTTGTCTCCTAAGTCTGGCTCTACTTAGTAATCTTTCTTCCTGTTATACTGTAAAATCTGGGCTTTGGATGTGTCTCTGTGGCCTGGTAATGGCAGCACAGTCTGCTGGTCCAGCCTGCTCAGCAGTATTTTAGCAGTTATTCCCATCAGCCCCTCTCCTTTCAAGGCACAGAATGTCTTGCAGATGCAGGAAGTCAAGCCCTTGTAAATGCCCTAATACAGGATTTTCTTTTCTCCCTGCAAAATGATAACTTCAGAGCCAAAGATTCTACTTAAAATATGTACATCTTTCCCCACACTGGAGTGAGGCACCACAGCCAAGGTCTGGCTTTAGGTGCTGTTTGCAATTGCTTCCCTTCCACACAGACACAGCACATCTGTGTTTGTGATGATAATTCTTTTCTTTTTCTCTTCCTTTTCTCCTGGGTAAACTTTTTATCTTTTTTGGTTTTTTCCTACTAGAATGTCTGGAGCTTGAGATATCAAGTCAGACAGAACCAGAGATATCTCAAAGTCAGTTCTTGAAAATGAACTGCTTAAACCAAAAGATTATGCAGTGTTTTGCTGTCTTGTTACCCCAATTTAGATTGCCCGGCTGCGCAGTGAGCTGGATATTGTTCGTGGGAATACAAAAGTGATGTCTGAAATGCTGACAGAAATGGTACCTGGACAAGAGGATTCCTCAGACCTTGAGTTACTCCAGGTAAGTTTCCTAGAAAATATGATTCTGATCCCTTCTAAGCTTGTGTTTCTCTGGGGGGTGTGTTTTATTGTATCGCACTTCACAGCCCATGCTTGGATTCATAATGGATGTGAGCTGACCCTGACAAGTGCCATCACTTGATTTTCTTCATTTGTTAAAGCTTCCAGTGACAAGGATTTCCTGACTTCCCTTGAAACTTGTTCCAATGCTTTCCTCTTTGCATAGCTAGAAATTTTTCCCAATGTTGAGTATCAGGTCTCCTTTACCACTGAGCAGCTTTAGAATTGCCACAGGTTCTGTGAGCCCTGAGCATTCCTGCTTCTTTTACACCCCCCAATCACCACTTGTACAGTGTCAAAACATTCCCAGTCACCATGCAGGAAAATACACTCCATATTTCCATCTGGACTAAATAATGCTAAGGGCCTGTGGATTCTCTGCCACTTGAAATCCTATCTATGAACTAATTGTCTTTCCAGAAGATGTGTTTTCCTGAGGGTGTGGTGTCTTAAGGCAGGTGCTCAGGTGAAGTTCCATGGTGTCCAGAGGGCTAGACTGGGTAATTAGGAAAGATTTCTTTGCTGGAAAATCTCAATCCAATGCAGCACTGTGCATCTCAAGAGGGAAAACAGTATAAATCGAGCTTGTGTCTCAGGCTTCACACCTGTTTCCCAAGGCCAGTGGTTGTGGGTTGGCCTTTTGGCTGAGGAAAGTCACAGTGTCCCACAGATGAGGAGCACAGATGAGGAACATTGTGATCTGACATTCCAGCTGCTGCCCTTAACGTGGGATTTGACTTTCCACAGCTTCAGAAATAGCCTTCTGTTTTGATCCTCCAGCGGGGAGGATGGGCTCCCACAGCAATCCGTTCGGAGGAAGGCAGGGAATTGCTCTCTGTGATACATCAGAGTTTGAAATCCATCCAAAAACTGGTCTCTCCCATGCAGTGGCATTGTCTGTCTCGGAGCCATCATGGCAGCTGATGAGAGGCTTTGCAATAAAGAGCCTTTCAGTCACTGCCCATTTGGGTCGAACTGCTCAAAACAAAAGCAGCTTCCAGGAAACCATGACAGGCCGAAATCGAACACTTTGCTTACATGGAGAAACAACCACCAGCATCTTGACAGTGTAACCTTAGAGCACAGCTTTAAGGTGAAAGAACTTGATCATAAAATGGAGTGACAGCAACGATTCTTTATTCCAGCTGGTTCCCTTCTGTGACTGATGCAGCCTAAATCTGAATCACAGAGCTGGGGAGAACCCATTTTTGATCACAAAGGATGGTTAGCCTTTTGAGAGCTGTGAGCTGGGTGCTGCATGCAAGGACTCCTTGCTTTGAGGTTTATATAGCCCTCCTCCTTAAATAATTCCTGACATTTTCTCCAACAATCAAATGTAAACAGCCTGTGAGAGAGCCAGCTCTGAGCAGAATAGATAGGTACTGTCAGCCCTCTCAGAAAGGCAGCAAACAAACCTCTGAAATGTCACAATCTGCTTCGAAAGTGATGGGATCAAAACTGACATTGGAGAACACATTCCTCAAGCTGTTAAGGCAGCTGGATTGCACTAGGTGAAATTTATCCAGAGCTTAGGATGTCAGACCATGCAAGGAAAACAAACACATTTTTGCTTTCATCCTGAAGGTTGTGTACCAACAAGTCATCCTTGTTTAGTGCTGAATTTTTGCTATGAAGTGGAGCTGGGAGGACTGGAAGATGACAGAGGGACATGCTTTAGCTGGAATGTCAGTGCTTATTGAAGTAAAACCGTTGGCCTGATCAGAGGCACCCTGCCATATGTCACATTTCTTCTTGCAGTTCTCCGCAGCAGACCAGTTTGACCTTTGGTCTTGAGGCCTTTCAGGACTACAGAATTCTGCTCAGTAATTTGTGATGGAAGAGATGTCTTAGAAGCATGAGACCTCCTGGTCTAGGCAAACTGAAATCTAGATTTCTCGATGAGAGTCTTCTAAAATAAATGCCCTCACTCTGCATTCCTTAAAATGTTCTTGTCAAACTCCCTGTTGCCTTTGTGCAGTGTCTTGTCTGTGCACTCGCTCAGTGGAGGGAACATCTCTGTGTGTCTCAGTGCTGGAGGGTTTGTGGAACACTCACCTTTTCATGCTCCTGCTCCTTGGTTTGTCTTTACTCTCATCATGTTCTCTGTAGTTAATAAGTTCTGTGTCTCCAACACTTCTCATCCTAGCACACACTTAGTACTTGAGGTAGCCCTGATGAGCCTTTTTTCCCCCACATTCCACCATCCACATAATTTAATTTTTAAGGATGATACTGCCAAAAAGAGCAGATTGAATTTTCCTTGAAAACTCTCTTCTGGGAAGCTGTTGTATTAACATGTTTTATTCTTAAAACAGATGACTAAAATACTGATATTTATTTTCTGAAGTGCTCAAGAGTTAAAGAAGAATCAGGAAGTTGTACTGTGAATAGACTCTCAAGGTTTTATGCCATCATCTCTTGAAGGGCGTTTGATTAGATGTGCTTTTGGATGACATTTAATCATGCAAAGATAAACTTGTCTTGGTGTTTCTCAGCTGGGGGATATGTTTGGCTGTGAACTGAGCTCAACTAAATCTACTTATTGCTTGTTGCTTATCAGACTGTGTGTGCACAATGCATTCCTCCTAGGAACTGAACCGAACCTGCAGAGCCATGCAGCAGAGAATTGTGGAGCTTATCTCACGAGTGTCCAATGAAGAAGTCACAGAGGAGCTGCTGCACGTGAATGATGATTTAAATAACGTCTTCCTCCGATATGAAAGGTGGGGCAGCTCTCCCACCAGCCATTTACATTCATTCAGCGTTTTCACATAAAAATAAAATAGGTCAGTTGGTGAAATTGGGCCTTCTGGGCCAAGGGTCCAACATGACACAGAGAACCAAACCACAGGAACATTTACACAGTGTTTTTATGGCCTTTTATGGTAACATTCCTGTTTCAGTTGATTCTTTTCATACTATGATGTGGTTTTTTGTACTACGCATTGAATTTTTGTGGGGCATATCCATAAAATGCAAGGCAACCTTGAGAAAATGCTCTGAATGCAGAAGCTTGAGTCTGCAGGGTTGTACAGGTGTAGGGACTTGGGACCAAAAATAGCACAGTCACTAGTTCCCCTGCTAGCCTGGGCTCTGCATAAATCTCTGTGCTGCTTCCTGGCTTAGGGAGGCTCCTGTGAGCTCTCTCTGCCCTCTGATCTCTGAGCTTTCCAGTCCCAGTGCTGGTGCAAGGGGAGATGCCTGAGGTGGGCGGGAGCGTCGTGCATGCAAGGGGTTTGTTTTTAAATAACACTTAAAATCTTGAAAAAGAAAAGAAGCCTGTCTTGTGCAGGGCTAACGTTTCGAAGAGCTGGTCTGCAGGAATCATCCCCAGGGACAGGACTTGGGGCACAGGACTTTCGACATGTCAGACAAAGGCGCTGTCAGGCACATCTGCTGCAGGAGGTGACACGTGATGCTGCAGTCTTGGGAAAGTTTAATCTTCCCCTTAATGACAGGCCTGGGGAGCGAGGCACTAAAGAGTACCCTTTGTTCCTTGCTCTTAGCACAGGGCTTTGTTTCTCAAGCCTTTAAAAATAAATTAGACTCCAGATCTGTGAATTTGTGCTGTCACGGCAAAGGCTGCAAAGACGACTCGGTGCCCTCGATTTTGCCTTTGATTTCCTCGTTCAGAGGAGATGGGGCAAACTTTGAAACGAACGCTGGCTTTTTGTGTGAAATGGTGTGTGTTTCATGCACAAGCAGGATTCTACAAGTGGCAGAGTGCAACTATCACTGAGGTTTAGTCTGGTCACCCTTAATATTTTTTCTATTTCCCCCCCATCTGTGCCTTTGCTGACTGTGGCTGATGTGTTTGTAGTCATTATTCATGAAAGGGGAGCTGAGTGATGTTAGCAAGCTGCTTGTGGTGGAATAGCTGCACTGGTCTGAGCATTCAATAAATTCCAATTCCTCCTCTGCTATTCCAAAAGCTCCACATCCATCATGCTGATTTCTAGCACAGGGACCGAGCTCTGTCAGTGACTCAAGCAGGAGCTCTGGCCTTTGCTGTGAAGCCTTGGGATGTAAATGAACAGAAGCCTTTTGGTGAGAAATGAGGTGGGAGGTGTCTTAGGTTTCCAGCAAAGGGAGTTGGATTTCCAGTAATAGCAAACACCCACAGCTTCCTAAAATTGAAACTTGGGCCTGAATTTGGTTTTGCTGCCTTTTAAGTCTGTGTTTTCCTCTGTTACATTAAGAAAACATTTTCGTTTGCTTGACATTCCCTGTTGTATTTTGTCCATCTGGGAGAAAACCCGGAGGATTATATGAATATTATGGGCTTTTTGCTGGAAAGAGAGACTGCTTCTGAAACTATTTGAAAAATTCAAACCTCCAAGAAATCATGGTGCTTTTCCATGGTAAGGAAGGAGATCAGACTGGCCATGGGAGCAGGTAGTTTCCCTGCTGTTTTGAGTTCACAGAATGACAGAATGGTTTGGGTTGGAAGGGACCTCAAAACTCACCTAATCCCACCTCCCTGCCGTGGGTGAGGACACCTTCCATTAGACCAGGTTGCTCAAAGCTCCATCCAGCCTGGCCTTGAAGACTTTCATGAAAGCTGGGTTTAGGTTTGTGGCGCCAGATCCACAGAGTAAAGAAAGATCAGAGCTTGACTAACCAGACTTCTTCTCCTTAGAAGTATGATGGTTTTATCCAACATCATTACTTTTCCTTGTTGGAAAGTAGCAACCTATTTGAGCATTGTGACCATCTTTGAGTCGACTCAGGATGTTTTAAGCAGTGAATCTGCTGTTCATTGTCCCTCGTGCCACGTGTGCCTGGGTTGGGCTGTGCCACACACATATGGCTCCTCATTTACATTATTGCAGCAAGAGGGAGCTGGTAAGTGGGAGTGAGATAAGCTGTGGTGCTTGGCTTTTTGAGCTATGAGCATCAATCTTGCTGCAGTTCCTCCTGTCCCTTGGCTCACACAACAGTCTGTCACAAAGCACTTAATGATTAAAAAACCCCTCGAACCAAAAGACAAATCCTGCAATGTTTTTCAAGCATGTTTGTGCTGCAAGATCAGATTAGTCGACTTAAAATCCACATTTGCCAAGAGTGCAACTTCTCAGCAATCCTCCCTTTGTCCTGGCTTAGAATTAAGGCTTTCAGGCTTCCCTTTGGAGCCAGAGAAAACTAAGTTCAGTGGCAAGCACATCATGACTTGGTTATAAACTCATATTTTTTATTATTTACTGGTGGCTTTGATAATTCATGTTGGTTTTTGGTTTGTTTTTTTTTTTTTTTCCTAAACAGATTTGAACGATACAGATCGGGACGCTCAACACAGAACGCCAGCAATGGAGTAAGTACCTCACTCCATTGATTCCCTCAGCAGCTCACACCTTTTACCTGCCCAGCCCTGTGTCCTGCCTGTACTGGCTGATCGTGGATGCCAGGAAAAGTAAGAATGTGGCAAACCCCAAGAGACAACTTTTAGCTCAGGAAGTCACTTCACACTAAAACATCTCTGTGTTTACAATCCTTGATGGATTTTCATTCCTCTGTTAACTTTTTTGATTGCTTTTGAGTCCGTGTGGACTTTAAGAGTTCACAATGTCCTTAAGCAATATGTTCCACAGTTTCACTATACATTTTTACATATTTATTCTGCATTTTTATATAACAAATATTTTGTTTACATTTGATCAAGTCACTTAATGATTTTTGTTTGCTTCACCTAATTTTTCTTCACTGTGTCTTGCAGTACCACTGTTCAGGTTAATTTTCTTCATGTCATTCATAATTTTAGGAAACACTCTTGTCTCCTATTTAAGCAGCCCCTTTCCAAGCTGAAGAGTTCTCATTATTCTTTAAATGAAAACTCTTTTGTAGTTGTTTTATAGTGTTCAAGGTCTGAGTTCATGATGAATCTGTACTTCTATTACATTTTCTATTCTGCATTCATAACCATTTCCTCTGTTTACTTTGTTTTACCACTTCTGCAGTGTGATGCAAACTTCAGCAAAGACTCTATATTGACACTTCAGTCACAACAAAGAAGTTTTGTTTCTGAAAACAGTTTATACCTAATGTGGAAAATTGTGATGTTTAATGTTGTACTGCAAGAAGAAATTTCTGGCATGTGTAACTTCTGTGTTTCTTGTCTCCTGACAGGTACTGAATGAGGTGACAGAAGATAATTTAATAGATTTGGGTCCTGGCTCTCCAGCTGTGGTGAGCCCAATGGTTGGAAACTCAGCACCTCCATCTTCACTTTCTTCACAGCTTGCAGGGCTTGGTGAGTGCCTGATCTAGATCATACTCTCCACTACTTACTAATGTTGCCATGTGGCCTCCAAAAGGTTTGGGTGTTTGGCTTACATGAGGCCTTCCCACTCTCCTGCACTGTGGGAATCTACAACTGAGAACCAGCCTGGCACAGAGGGAGGGATTTATTAATCAGAGGGAAGACTGATGGAAAGGGTGCAGGTTGTTTTTCATGGCAGAACTTGTACTACTATTTCTATTTCTGCTTAGTTATAGTTCTCTGTGAAATCAACCTGGTGAATGTTCTTGATTCCCCTTCTACAAATAATATTTGAAACCTTTGGGTGAAAGGTTTAATGAAACTCTTAGGTGGTTTACATTAAATCAAACCAAAGACTGTGTGATTGGATCACTGGGTTTGACTGAAGGTTCTCCACCTCTTTCAGCACTGCACCAATACCATATCCCTTTGCTTGTTGGCTTCACAGTTAGTAACTGAGAGAAAACATTGTGGAGAAAACTACTGTCCATGCCCAAAATTTTGGACTGTGTTAGTGACCAATAAATATCTCAGGATACTGGCAGCAGGTTCACACCAATTCCCAAATGCTGGCTTCTTGATGAAAAGCATTTATGGAGTGGTGCTTCCAGGATGAGTTAGATAATCTCTACATTTTTCTTTTAAGAACACATCATTAGCATCCTTCAGCCTTTTTTGAACAAAACTGTCCTCAGTGCTGCAGCTGTTAATGATGATGGTGTTTGCATATGATTTGTTATTTCACTGATTCTCTTTTTTTTCTCCTCTGGTTGCAGACTTGGGGACAAACAGTGTCAGTGGCACACTCAGCTCCCTCCAGCACAGTAATCCTCGTGATGACTTTGACATGTTTGCACAGACAAGAGGCAGCTCCTTGGCTGAGCAGAGAAAGAAGTAAGTTGGAGTTTGTCTTTAGCACTGAGTCATGGCACTGCTGTTTTCTAAGGGCATAAATCTGAAACTTCTTGACTTCTGATTGAAAAAGTGGTTTTGGTGTATGTTTCTGTGCTTTACATCCAATCTCTATCCTTTTGGTTGTTATTAATATGAGCAAGTGGAGAAGTTCCTGCTACTGGACAGAGCAGACTGGCTGGGTATTGACTGTCTTAGTTAATGAGCTCACTGGAAATTTGGAAGTGTGCTTGCCTGTACTTCTGTCTTCTCCTAAAGGCTTGTCATCTCATCCACCCGTGTTTGAGATACAGGAACAGAGGGGTCCTTCACCTGAAGGTCATGGATGTACTTTGGTGACTGAATTACTGTCATCAAAGGCTTGGAAACAGAATTACCATCTAGTTAACTCTCCTTTTGGCCCCAGTCAGACTCTCACAGGCTGTCAAGTCAGTGTAGCTTGCCTGGCTCCATGCTACCCCTAATTTGTTTATATGCATAGGGCTTGCATCTCTAGAGCTGCAAATCTAGCACTTTCAAGGGCATTTAACAGGTCAAATTATTTTAATGTAAAATAAATCTATGCAGTTATTAAGACATCCTTTGATCCCTGTCAAGTGATATTCAGTAAAAGACACACTCAGGTATTTTTCTTTCATATATTATGTCTTGCCTCCTGGCTTCAGATTTTAGGGGAAGTAGTGGCTACCAGCAGTCAGAACATCGTCAATATATTGTCTCAAGCTAATAAATGCTGTTAAATATTTTATCAAAAATTTAGAACACTTGAACCAATGAATATATTGGGCTCTGTTATTTGCAATTATCAGTATTGGTACTGCCTCAGCTGTGGTATCAGTGCTGAGAAGAAATGCTCTAATGTAGAGGGATAAGCCACCACTGGAGATTTTGGGCTGGGAGCCTTAATGTACAGTTAGGAAGGAGATGCATTGCAGGAGAGATGTAATCGAGGTCCCTCTGTCTCTTGTGCTAAATGAAGCACAAAACTACTCTTCCCACACCGTACCTAATGGAACAAGGAGCACGGATCATCTATGATTTCACAAGGGAGGATTGCTCTATCTTCCTTGGATTGTGCACTGTATAAATGGAGCAGCAGGGAGGAGGAAAGGCATGAGTGTGACATGCTGTGGTGTGTAGGTGACAGCTCTGGGTGTGAGAGCTCTGGGTGCTGTGCTCACAGCTTGGGAGAAGCCAGCACAAGGAGGAGAGAGGGCTCCCCCTGCTCAGGCAGCCCCTCCCAGGAGCTGATTTATGGACACGTGTTTGTGCCTGCTGCAGCTCATGGTTCACCACTGTGCTCTGTGATATGCTGCTGCTGCCTCTGTCACCTGACTGCTACATGTCCCTTTTGCATTGCAATTTAAGAAACTTTTAACAGCTCTGTAAATAGTGCATTTCTTTGTCTGCTTCACTGCAGTTGCATAATTTCATCTCTCTTCGAGTCTCACTCTGCCTCTCCCCCCATGCACACATCAAGGTCAGGCTTCCTGATGTCATCTCTAAATCTTTGCTAAACATAATCTGCAATCAGACCTCTTTTCACAGTCCCCTACTTGCTCTTGGACATTCTTAGGGTGCCTCATGACCTGTTTGCCTGCCTTTCATAATGCTGATCTTACTCTCTTTGCTTCAAGGTGCTTTCCAAAACTGATGGGTGGCCTTTGTACAGAGCAAGCTCCTCTTCTTGGAGTGCAAACAGTACCCTCCAAGTCCTGTTAAGAAAAAGAATGTGCTTTCTGGTTCCCAGGGGAGTAAATTGGGGTATCCAGAGTATTGTTCTCCTCTGAGGAAGAATTGGGATTGTTCAGCCTGGAAAGGAGAAGGGATTGGGGTGACCTAATTCCAATACCTGAAGGAAACCCACAAGAAAGGGTTACCCATTTACAAGGGTCTGGAGTGACAGGACAAAGGGGTATGGCTTCAAACTGAAAGAGTAGGGATAGATTGAGTATTGGGAAGAAATTCTTCCTTGTGAGGGTGGTGAAGCACTGGTACAGGTTGCCAGAGAAGCGGTGGCTGCCCTATCCCTGAAAGTGTCCAAGGCCACATTAGACAGAGCTTGGAGCGACCTGGGATAGTGGAAGGTGTCCCTGCCCATAGAATAGGTGGAATGAGGTGAGTTTTTAACATCCCTTCCAACCCAGGCCTTCCTAGGATTATTGCTCATGAGTACCTGCTGGACTTTCTTTCTAGTTCTGTGGTTTGTTCTTTTCTTGCAGCGTGACGTACGAGGATCCACAGGCTGTCAAAGGACTGGCATCTGCCCTGGATGTTCGGAAACAGAACACAGGAGGGGTAGGTCACAGCACTGGGTTTTGTTATCCACGTGGAATCCAAGCTGGAGGCAGCTGCTTTGACTGAGCTGCTCATTCTGTATTCCAGCAACGTGGTAGTAATGGCTATTTCGAAATTGATATCTGGGAGCAAGTACTTGCTCAGTAATGATCTCTAAAGAGATGCTGCACTCCAGTCTTAAAGACTTCAGAATCATAGTGGGTAAATTCTCCTGTGTCCTTGCAGCTTGTCTGGGGAGTCCAGCTCTTTGGCTGGAATCACTGCTGAGAAGAATTTAATGGGGAATGTCCTGTGAACACTGATGTGCATTGGCTTGCTTTGGTTTTGCTTACGAAAGTCTTAATCTACTAGACTTTGCTCCAAGTGCATGGATACACGAGTGAGTTACAGGGAGAGAAATGATGCAGACTTTTAATGCTTCACATTCTTTGCCCTAACTGCCCTCGCTTGCAGCCTGTTCTGTCTGCTCAGGGCAGGCTCTTGCTGTCTTGTGTGGGCAGAAGAGCCCCATGTGCTGTCACCTCGCAGCAGCTGACACCTAAAACACGGGTGAGAGAGCTTGGACAGCTTTGTCTGCATCCCTCGGTGAAGGCAGAAGTGAAGGAGCTTTTAGATCATCCCTCGACCCCTTTCTATCACCCTGCTTTTTCAAACTGTGCTGCTCTTTTGTACGCAGCTGTAAGTTTTTAGAGGCAGGAGCAAGTTCAGAGCCTTTTCCAGTCCAATTTTGGGCTGTGATGACCACTAGGGAGCACGGCAGAGCCAGCGTAGCATGGGAGAGCCAATGCAGTGTGCACATGCCTCTCATTGCCTCCCCATGCCTTGGCTGATCCCACCCTGGTTCTTTCATGACATGAAGTGGGAGTGCTCTGGGCAGCTGGCATGCCTGGCAGCTTGTGCTCCAAGCCAGGGAGAATTTGTGTTGGGAGCCAGCTGGGGTCAGATCACAGCTGCCTGCCTGCCCAAACCATCGTTCAGTGGGAGCAGGGCCTCAGCTCTTACAGAGCATCCCCCAGCCCACAAATCTACCTGCTTCTTCCTGTCCCTGTCCTGCAGGAAGGGTAATTTATGACCCAGCAGCTGGAGCTCAGCTCCACAAAAACTCATGGCAGCAGTACTGAGGGAAAAGGGGAAGCATGAGGAGACAGGGGCAGAAATATTCCTTCACAGGAATTATTGAATTCAGTGTGACATCCCAAGCCCCCAGTATCACTGAACTGTTATTGGCAGGACCTGGGGAAGGATTTGAGATTCTGCTCTTTGTTCCTGGCTAACCAAATGCAAGGGGCTTGCATTTGTCTGGTCAAGGGGTCTGTATTCCCCCAGTGGCCTCAGGGTCATGTCTTTATTTATTAACACTTTTGTTCCCAGCCAGTTCTGCTTTAGGCACCAGCACAACATGTCATTCACACCAGTAGAGCTGCTATTCTGCCCCAAGTGTTGTCAGTTCAAAGGGCTGTGGCTAAGCTCATCTAAGGGTCAAAGTTTTCTGGGGTAAATGCCTTATGGGTTGTGGAACTTGGGGCTCTGAGATGTCGATACTTTCAGCCTCTTTTCGAAGGTCCTGGAGACTGTATCATGTAATCAGAAGAGCTTGTTTTGAAATGCAATCACTCTGTAATTGGTAAACACTTTTTCTCAACTGTTGTGAGGCTTGTGGGTGTCTCTTCTTAAAGGAAATAAAAATTAAACCCTCCTAAAGTTACCAGCTCCAGCATGTGTAGCAAAAAACTGGCAGTGCTCAGTAAACGAAAAGACAGGCTTTCATTTGAGTAGAGCTAATTTAAGAACAGCTCTGGGGAGGAGCCAAAAGCTTTGCAACACATTCCTCACACACGTCTCGTTCCAGCACAGTTGTCCAGTGGTAGAATTCAGCACATCCGATGTTTCTAATGTAGTCATTCTCGGAATGGTCTGCAGAGAGGGGGCTGATCACGTGGCATTAGCTGTCTTTTAATGTGATTTAGCAGCTGGAAACAAGATGAGCTAAAAATACACTGTTTTCTTAATATTGCTTTTCCATGTTGGGAATTGCTTTTGTTGCCACAGAGTTGTTGCATGATCACAACTGGGAGGAGAGGTGTCCAAGAAACAATTCTCTAGTGTTACACAGAGAGTAGATGAAACTGGAATGATTTTCCCCCCCCTTCTTTTTTTTCTCAGAAAATGAGACATAAAAGATTGCAGCTGATTCTCCATTACCTGTGTTAATGGGGACAGGAGAGGTGTCCTGTGTGTGCAGGTGTCTGGGTGGATGTACATAACACACCAGTGGCTCTCTGCTGAGCTCACCCAGTTCTGGCCTGGAGCCACTGCACTCTTCTGAGCCTGAGAAAGCCCCTCCAGAGCTGCAGATGACTCTGCATCCCACCCTGGCTCAGGGAGGAGATGCTGAAGGACACAAAACCATCTTAGAGTGTTTGTGGTGCTGTGCCATGCAGTCTGCAGCCTGCTCAGGGGAGCTGGATGCATCAGCAGTCCTTTGGCCTCTGCGCTTTTCAAGAGGGGCAGTTTGAAAGGCTGCCAGGACACTGCAGCAAGCTGCCCTGACTTCCCCTCCACTCAACACCATCACGAGCTGCTGTGTTGTCTGTGTGGGGCACAGTCTGTCTGCTGGGGTCAAGGACATGAGCAGGGTGTGCTGCAACCCAGGGCTTCATGAACAAGGGGGACTCCAGAGAGTGGGACACAAGAGTTGCCAGTGCAGTCTCACTGACTGCAGAAGCTTGTACAGCCTCACTTTTCCTTCTTCTAAGAAGATGACAAACATCAGCCTCACTACTAGCTAGTGATTGGTTTATTTTATTATTATTATTTTTATTTTTAAGGACATCATGGAGGGAGTGCTAAAATGCTGTGAACTGTCTGTAGGAAGTGCAGAATTCTGGGTGAGATCTGTCTCTCCTTGGACAGAGCTGACAGGCAGAGGGGGACACAGCTGCTGCCAGAAGTTACTGTAGGCAACTCTGTGTGTATGTGTGTGTCTATGTATGTGAAGTTTTTAACTGTTTTATTACTTTATCACGGGTTGTTGCTGTGGTTTCTCTCTTTATGGACCTTTCTGTTCTCAACACAGAGGAGAGGTAAAGGTGGGAACTCAGACATGGAGCCCATAGACAAGTGGCTAATTACACAAGGAATGGTGAGGACTTCACCAGTGAAGCAATTCCTACTGCCCACCCCAGTCCCTGACCCAGAATAACCATCCTCTGTTCACCTCTCGTCCTGCCCTGTTGAACCGCTTGAAATCGGACAGTACAAGGAGTTTATTTCCCACCTACATCATTACCTGGGGCAAAGGGAAAGATTTGCACCAATTTCTGGTTTATACAGCACAAAGACCTGTAAACAACTGAATCATTTGTAGGATCCCACGTCACTTTCAGAAGAGGCCTGGGGATCCACTTGGTTCCTTCTACTGTCTTGATTTATTTATGCAGTATCCACTTTTCGAGGGATAAACACAAGTCTCGTGGATCTTACTCAATAAGAGGACACTAGCTATCTGTCTTTAAAGCAGCCTTTTCTGGTAGTGCTTAGCTTCATGGTCTGGAATAAACATGGGGAAGTTGTAGGATCATATGTAGTCAAATTGAGTAGTGTAGGGACCATTCTTTATGCAAGGAAGGAAATGGGAGAACTGCTGCCCAGACTGACATCTTCAACACCAGTGGCATTAGGAATCAGACTCTAAAAGGTACAATAATGTTTCTGGCTTTAAGTATTTAATTCCTGTGTCTGGTGATGCCAGTGCCTTGATAAAATCAGGCTTCTGAAGATCACTGAACCTGTGCACATTCTGACCTTGATTGAAGTTGTCCTTCATCAATGTGCTTGCAGAGAGAAGTTCAAAGCCTTCTTTAGGTGCAGAAGCCAGAGGAAGGGAAAAATAGCCTCAGCAATGCCTTAAAGCCAAGTTCTAAGGCCATTTTTTTGGACAATGTAATCCATCATTTTAAGTGTTTGAGACTAGTACCAATAATGTGACCTAACTGTAGAAAATCCTCCTGAGACAGTCTTGGCTGCAGCCGAGTTCAGAGAGGTGCAGGGAGAATTCTCTTTGTTCTGAGGTGTCTTGGCAGTGCAGCCTGTGGGGCTGGGCACCAGGAAGCCCATAGAGCAGGAATGTCTCACTCCAGGGAGAGCCCAGAATGTCCCAGACTAAGCTGCCCTGTGCTTAAAAAGGAGAAACATCCCAGAAAGTTTAAAGTTTAGAAAATCCAGAGTGTGCAGGATCTACTCTGTGAAACACTTGCATTTATTCTTCTGGATTTAGGGCTAATCCAGATTATTTCTCAGGGCCAGTCTGGAAATTTGGCAAAAGTTTGCATGGCTGGTGCACACATAGTGATGGGACAGGTGTTGTATCTACCTGCCCAAAAGCAGCTCCATGCCTGCTCACACATGTGGATAAGCCAACTGTGGGTACCTGTCCCTGGGAGCCAGAGTGTCATTTTGGTGCTGTCAGACACCCAGAGCTCACAAGGTGAGAGTGAAAAGCTGTAAAATGAGCAGCAGTATCAGCTTTGCCTCTGATACTGTTGACTGTGGCTCACAGAGGATCTCGCAGTTTGGTGGCTCTGTTGCAGCCAGGGATGTGCTGTGCCACTGTTAGATGTTCATCCATAATGAATAATCCAGTGATTGAGTTAGTTCTTCTTCTTTGCCTTTTCACTGTTTACAAGAGCGGGGAAGCATGAAATCTGCACCCCTGCTGTTCACACCACTCACACCACTGCTTTATTAAAAAAGCAAACAGCATATTCCTTCATTGGCTTGTGGTTATTCAGTCTGGAAAAAGGATACTGCAGCATTCATGGAGGCATATGGATTTGGGGAGGGAAGGGGGCCTGGCTGTCCAACCAGTCACTGCTCTTACAAACCTGTCACCTTGTTTGTATGCTAAATACAAGAGAGAAATACCTAAAATAAAACTAAACTAATCATTAACTCTGTTTCTCTCTTAACTGGCTGTAGTTCTTAACAGTATTCATTAATATGACCTGTAGCATTTACAATGCCAGTGGATAACTAAAATCCCAGGTATGAGCTTGATGTGCCCACTCTGTGGGGTACTTTTTGTACTTTGATGAGGAGGAAAGGGGTGAGCTGACACTGCTGTTCCCTGTACCTGTACAACACTGAGACCACTCGAAAGGAATTCTCCACCTGCCAGAGTGGTTCTCATATCCCTCATGACCTGACATTTTTCTGTACAAACTGTGATACATTTCAGCTTTGGGTGAGTCCTTCCCACTCCATTTCTCTGCATCCCAGTTCACCATACACCTTTGCAGTCTCTGGCTCTCCTCTCTCAGTGAATTTGGCAGTGTTGTTCTTGTTTCCAGTTAACCTGTGGCTCAGTTCTGCCATCAAGATGATGCCAGAACCATGCAGACAGACACAAGCCACACTTTTATCCATCCCAGCTCTACCTACAAAACTAAAGTAGACAAAATGATATTGGCAGAAAATGTTTCTGGTTTTCATATGACCGAGGGATGGGAAGTGAGCTGTTCCAGTGACAGATCTGTCTGCTGTGTGAGGTCAGGGTTTTGCCATGCAGGTCTCACAAAGGGGTCTGTATCAGCCGCAGTTTGGCACAGACTTTACCACAGAGCCACGTTTTAGTGCAGGTAGTCTCAGTTTCCCTTCTCATGAGATTGGACAGCTACTGAGACTTGCATTAATATATTCCTTTCTTAGAATAATCTGTCAACCCACTCACATACCAAATGGGTTATTTGTTATGAAAGTGAGAAGTAGGTGTTGCTTAAGCCACCATGTCACAGGACATTAATTGGGACAGTGGCAGGGGAAGGATGAAACTGAACCAGAATTCACAGGAAGTGATATGAATACCACTCAGCATTCTATCTTGACCACCAGCAGCATGCCTGGCTAGAGAGGAGAGCCCCCATTGTGGGTAAGATAGGTGAGTAAAGATTAAATGAAACCTCTGTTAATTAGGAACCAAGTGGGATGCCGCTATGTGCCTTCAAGAGAGAGATAGGATCTGAGATGTGGAAATGATTTGGGTAACGTGAGACTGTTGAATAACCTCATCTTCTTGGAGACTGAAGTGCTTGAACTGTGCATAAGCCCCAAAACAGACACGTGAAGATCTCATTTCTTCCGTGTGGTGGGACCCCTCTCCCTGTTGAAGGCAAGCAGGAGCTTTCCCTCAGCCGAACACCACGGGGGTCTCCTCACCCAGCCGTGATGTTTTCCAGAGCACTGTGCAAGGACAACCCAATCCCCCATGTCAGTGAGGGCTGGCACTGCCTGGACATGCCTGTCAGATCCAGATGGGCTGGTTGTTGTATGGGCACAACAGGCTCTGCTGGGGAACACTCTGCACCCCAGCTCCTGCCTGCCCCAGCCCTGCAATGTGTGAACACAGTTACAAGTAACCAAGGAGTTAATTTACACTTCACATGTAAAGTCAAGCATGTCTAAAGTCTAATATTGAGGCCAAGCAGCTATTTCAAGATCACAACAGCTTTAAATAGATGGTAAGGCTGTAGTAGTAAGCTGGAGTAGCCTGCTAGTGTGCTCCTAGTGCTGCTGTAGGGATGACAGACCTTTACTACTGCTAACCAAAGAGGGGGAGTGAGTAGCAACTAACCAAGAACTGACGTCAGCTTTGTTAAACATCTAGAAATAAGTGGAATTAACTAAGCTATTACAAGGCAGTAGTCTAGCAACAATTAGCATAAACCTTGTTAAACATTTTAAGAACATTAATGAGCTCACCTAGAGACCTGAATTGTCATTTCATACCTGCTTCTTTTCCAGTGGGATCATTTTTAATAGAAATAAAATGTGATAATAATAACCTTAAACTGTCTTTTTAAGGGTAGAATATTGGATTTTATGACTTCTGAGGAAATATATTGGCAATACTCTTTGGCTTTTGATTGCTAGTGAGAACATCAACACAATCTAACTTAGATAAGTAGGAACTTGAATTCCAGGTTCCTGTGGGTTTTGTGGGATTGAACACTCACTTTTGTTCTCCCAGCCCTCCTTTTCCATTTCCCTTTCAGGACTGTTAAGATGATCCCATTTGTAGGATTTTCCAAAGACTAAAAAAAAAAAAGGAATTTAAACAATCAGCCCAACTTTTAATTAAAGCCAGTTACTTAAAGTACCCAAAAACGTTTTGTGACTTAATTTTACTTTACTTTAAGTATAGACTTTAAAAAAAAAATCACAATATCTTTATACAAACAGCTCTTGCAGCCCACACTGACTATCTGGGGAGCTCTCTTGAGAGCTTCCCTAGACCATGGAAGTTTGCATAATCAAAATATCAACAAGATAATGTCCCATTCCAGAGGTTTTTTTCCATGTAGTCTGTGGCTGCCACTGCTGCTTGTTCCCAGAAACTGTTGTCTTTTTTTAAATGTGTAAACTAGTTAATTTATTTTTACATTGGCTCTGTTGGAATTTAGGGATTAGTTATAACAAAATTCCCCTGCACATTTTTCAGTTTAGGGCTTCTGAAAGGGAAAGACTTGCCAAGTACCCAACTGACTGGGAAAAACTGAGATTCTCTGTATGGTCAGTTTAAAATGAAAAATAAATGGTACAATGTTATCATTAATTTAAAACTTCCAGTTGCTCTTTGAGAGTTTCCTCCCTCTTTATTCTTGAACAAATTAAACCTGACACATGTAACCCATGGTTTATGAGGAAATGGAGCTCAGAGTCTGAGGAAAGTAAACTGGAAGTTTGTGCATGGAAGGAGCAATAGAATCAAACCCTCAGCACTTCGGTGGGTGTGCTGGGAGACGGGAAGCTTTTTAAAAGGTCAGTGCTGAATAGCAAATGGCTGACACACTCAGATGTTTATCTTGCAGCTTTGTCTGCTTCTCTGCAAGAAGTGGTCTTGCACTTCTGAAGGCTTTGTTTGTTTTTTACAAGTAGCTCTAGCTGAAAGTAGAATTCCTTTTTTTTGCCTTTTTTTTTCTTTCTTTTTTTAAAAGTTCTTACGAAACACCACAGCACAAACTCTTGTGCTGCTGAGCTGTTCTTCGAGGACTTCTGCAAATTCAAGAGTCCTGTGATTCTCAGGAACTCAGTACTTGATCAGTCATTTGTCATGTTTTCAGGATAATCAAGATTTGAGCTTCTATTCCCTCTAACACAGGGACACAGTACTGCCACACTTTTTAGAACAGCCACTCTTATATTCATAAACTCATAAAATCCTGGAATGGTTTGGTTTGGAAAAAAGATAATCTCATTCCAACCCCCTGCCATGGGCAGGGACACCTTCTGCTATCCCAGGTTGCTCCAAGACTGACCAAACTGGCCTGGAACACTTCCAGGGATGGGACAGACACAGCTTCTCTGGCAACCTCCCCACCCTCATAGGGAATAATCTCTTCTAATATCTAATCTAAATCCACCCTCTTTCAGCTTGAAGCCATTCCCCTTGTCCTGTCACTCCAGGTCCTTATCCAAAATCCCTCTCCAGCCCTCCTGGAGCCCCCTGTGTTCCTGTAAATTTTATTCACAGAAAACTAAAAATAAACCAGCTATTTTCCTCCTCTCTTCCATGCACATGTTATTACCCTTAGAGAAACATAAGCACCTTTCTGAGCTGCACACCAACCAACAGCTCAGAGGCTGCACCTTCCACAGTTACCTACTGCATGCAGGTTAAGCAACATGGGAGAGAGGCAGCAGTGCAATTTCTGCAGTGGGTTTTAGGTTGCTGTAGGCTGAATAAACTCATTACTTTATATCTCTGAAGCCAATATTTTATAAAGCTGTTAAGCCAAGGAGACAGTTTTACAAGATGCAACTTGTCCTTGGGAAGGAACATGTTGGAAGGTGCTTAGAGCTCTTGCCTTGTGTGTGGTCGTCTGGGCCGGCTCGCAGCAGCTTCACCTCACATTGTGTGTGCATGATTCAGGAAATCAGAAAGGGGCAGTTACCCTGAACCCAGCCCATTCCAAAGGAAACTGCAGGAATTTATTTTTGGTTTGGGATCTTTAAGAATTCACTGGAAGCAAAATGACACCTTGTACCTCTGACCCCAGGAACTTGGGGCAAACTGTCAAGTCAGAGCTCAGCCACCTTCCTGGTGCTGCTCTGTGAGGGAGATGCTTTGGATTGAGTTCTGGATTTCCAGTTCTTTGACACAACTAACTCACTTTAGCACACCTCACCTCAAGCAACGGCTTAACTGGCCTCCTCAGTACAAAGGGTCACTTGATTCTGTGAAAAAATTCCTGAGGAGCTTTGCTAAACAGCCTCAGCCTCTGATCCAGCGTCTGTACATCTTCCTCTGCTAGAAGTGCCTAAGAAAACTACATCTCCCAGGAAATGCATCTGCAGAGCCTCTCCAAGCTCTTATTGAATCACAGAGTCATTGAAGTTGGAAAAGACCTCCAAGTCCAACCATTAATCCATCACTGCCAAGGCCACAACTAAGCCATGTCCCGAAACACCACATCCACAGGGATTTTTATCACTTCCAGGGCAGGCAATTCCTGTGAGAGATTTCAGGCAAGCTGTGGAGAACCCCTGACACCTTTTCTGCCTAGGAGAGTCCCTCTGACAGTGCCAGGTCTCCTCCCTGCCAGCCCTGCTGCTCGGTTGCCATGCCCTGGCCTGGAACTTGCATGTCTGACATTGTTTTTCCAACTATTTTTCAGGTTGTCCTTACCAGACCTATTGTGGTGTTTTCCTGTTTACCTCGGCAGGCCTCCGTTGTATTTAAGCAGTGTAGTTAAGTCAGGAAATTCTACACCTAATACTCAGTAATTTCCCTTTGCTGACCCAGTTACCCTTAGCACTGTGTGATATTGCTGCCCTTCAGCTGCCTCTGTGCTGCCTGTTGCTTGAAGTTGGAAAACATGACCAGTTCCCCTGCAGGGGCAGAGGCAAACCTTCCATGCCTGAGTGTTAAACTAACCCTGGAGCCTGACCTGCTCTGGAGAGCCCTGCTGCAGCTCTGGGGCTGTGCTCTCCTCCTCTGCCCCATCCTTCTTCTCCCTCACCTTTGAGACTCTGCACTTTGCACTGGCACATGTTGGGCTCTGCTGCCGAGGGTCACCTTTGGCAGAGGAGGGGGAACTGGGAGCTGGGGCAGTTTTGCTTTAAACCCTTGTGCCAAGGCTTGCCAAGGCTCGGTGGTGTGATGGGAGGAGGATCTGGGAGGAAGCATGACTCTACCCTGGGCTCTGACTTCTCCACCTGCAGGGAAAACCAAATTGTTTTCATAGGAGTGTTGCCTGAAGACTTTGAGCCCCTCTTTTTTCTAACCCTTCACTGTGGCTAATATCCATTTAAAAAAAACCCAAAAGGTGTAAATTTAACATTTCAAAACCTAACTGATATCCAGTATTCTACCCTTAAAAGCATTTCACGATCAAGATTAGAATCATCAGTCCATCTTGATGGTTTTAATATGTGGTCGAGAAGTTACTCATCTTACGCTGGCATCCAGTCGCGTCATTCCCCATAATCTTTCTCTTGTTTTTTTTAGCCTTGTTGTTCATAATTTCCTTTCCAAGTTGTTTCTTTATTTGAAATGCCATTTATATTTTGTTGCCTTCTTTTTTTTTTTTTCCAGCACATCTCACATCTTTGTTTTTGTTTTGTTTTTAATCTTATTTCTGGCGTTTTCCATCGCTCTGTGGCCATGATTGTGGATGTGTTTTGGTTTTTGCCTGCCTTGCTGTTCTCTCGCTGCACTCCCTAGATCCCTGTTGCACAGTCCTCTGTCATGGATGACATTGAGGAGTGGCTCAGTACCGACTTGGTGAGACTCTTTATATTTTCATTTTTCACTTGCATGGGTAACTTTCAATGCATTGCTGAGTTCCTGGTACTTCTCATAGCGGGAAGCAGTGAAACTTCCCAAGCAGAGAGTCTGGTTCCCTTTGAAGGGGATATCTAAGCAGGAGAAGTCAGGGTCGTGTTCAGCAATTCAATCAAAACACTTTTTTTCTGAGCTGTTTTATTTTCCCTTCTCCACGTGAACATCACAGTATAGCATGTGTTCCAGAAAATGTGGGATTCTGATCCTCAAATAGGAAAGCATTAAATATGGGCTGAATTTTTCTGCACCAGACTTAAAGTTCATGTTTAAAACTGCATTATTTAGACAGAATCTAAGTTCATGCTTATGTTGAGGCATGCTTTTAAGAGATGCTGGATCAGGGCTTAGATTCCTTTCAAATCAAGATGTCTTTGTTAAACTGGCAGGCAATCTTGACATGTTTCATAATAGTAACAATAAAATTTTATAACAGTCTTTCTTCAATGTTTATAACTTTCTCCTAAGTGATTATTGTCTGGTAATTATTAAACAAACAAACAAAAAGCAGAACTAAAAGTAGCTCTGCCTTCACCCTGGAGTTTGTTTTGCTGTCCCAACACACATTTGTTTTAAGCAGGATACAACTAGTACACATTTACTCTGTTTTGGGTTTTTTCAATGTAAGCATATGACTCAAATCAACCAAATGCATTTTGAGGGGTGGGTGGTGGGTTGTGTTCACACTGTTCTTTTAAATATGGTTTTTGTGAACTGAACTTGCGGTCACCATATCCCCAAGGATCATCTCCTTCCATTCTTCCAGCGTCAGGCAGAAAACTCCCAACTCCTTAGGGTCTCCTCCAGCCCCTTGCTGCTGCCTGCTCAGCTCCCAGCTGGGAGCCGTGGGATTCAGCTGGAAGCAGAGCTGCAGGCACGCTCTGGCATGTCAGCCCCATGCTCTGGCACTGGAGGAGCTGGTTGTACTGGAGGGAAGAAAATTCTCCAGCTCTCCAGAGGTTTCTGAAGTGCTTAAACAGATTCTGAGTTCAGTGTTTGGTTTTGGCAGACTTGACTGGCTGTCTCTGAAATGTCACTGGGTTCCAGCTGCAGGTAGGCTTGTCAGGCCTGGGTACAGGAGTCACTTTCAAATTTAATTACAAACTGGCCTCATTTTGTTAAAGAAATACAGTAAATGTAGCATGTCCACTCTGCTTAACCAATAAACTTTTGTCTTTGCCATTTAAATTAATTTAGAGGGAGAGAAGATCTGAAGGAGAGATATGGAGGTAGCTCTGTGCATCTGTCATCCCCAGCACAGACTTGCTCAAAAGGAACAAAGCAGAGAATTGTCCTGGAAATGCCTGAGCAAGCCTGGGGATGTCCCTGGGTCCCCATCCCAACCCTATGTGGGTGCAGCAGAGAGATGCCTGTGAAAATTTGGACTAGATTTTTGTTTTTCACTCTGAGTCCCTTCGTCCTTGTTTTGTTAACAGCTCATTTCAATTCTCTACTTCCCAGCCGAGGAAGCTGCAGGTTAGGTTAGATAATTATTATTTCCTTACCCTTTTTGGGGTACACTGGGCCAAACAGCAGCTCTGCCTGTGAAGAGGCTGCTGTGTGAACCTTTGGAAACCTCAGTGCAGTAAGCAGCCAGGAGATGCTCAGGCTCTAAATAATGTGAGGCCAGTCAGTATGTTCCCACTCCTGGTTGAGAAGTCAAGTATAGACAAATACTTCACTTTTTCAAAGCCATTTCAACATGAAGTTTTCAACCAATATTTTTACCCATCTTAAACATCCTGACAGATTGACAAGGATGCCTGTCCCTGGACTTTTAATATCATTATTTGAAATGCACATAATGCACAAACTGGTGGAAATGCAGGGACCCTGTGGCATTCCCAGCCTTTGGTTCTGATGGACAAACACTAACTGCTGTCAGTCTCCTTCATCCAGCTCACTCTGGTCTTCTCTTTCTACAGCATGGCACAGGAAAGCTGCTATATTTTTGTATAAAACCTAAAACGAACTCTCACAGGAGGAATGTTGACCCCAAACAATTTTTTACATGTCCTTTGTCAGCTAAAAGTGCATTTTACTTGAAGACACAATGCAAACCACAGTCCTGACTTTTTAAAGGACTGTGTGACAGAAAAGATGCCATCTGGTACAGTGTGTGTGTGACTCACACAGCTCAGAATTACTGTCTGAAGGGGAAACTGCACTGGACTGACATTCAGATCCAACAGGAAAAGCTTAGCTATCCACCAGCAATCTTCAGAAGCACCTGTCCTGCTCTGCAGCACAGTGAAATGTCATTCCCCACTGGCCTCCCGACGTGGGGGCTGTGTGATTTCCCCAGGTCGCCCTGCTCCGATGGTTAATATGTGGAAACAAGTGGTGGAAACTGTCCAGTTGTATTAAAGGTGGAGGGGATGACAGGGAAGGGGAAGCACTGCCTCTGCTCACGTGCCTTTTTGTTCCCATTGCAGAAAGGCAACGAACTGGAAGAAGGAGTGAC
Source organism: Illadopsis cleaveri (assembly GCA_013399915.1). Taxonomy (NCBI): domain Eukaryota; kingdom Metazoa; phylum Chordata; class Aves; order Passeriformes; family Timaliidae; genus Illadopsis; species Illadopsis cleaveri. Next base: position 24,174 of record VXBB01016994.1, on the reverse strand, counting down.
CAGTGAAGGTAAGCCGAGATGCCCGTGGCTATGAGCCATTCCCAGGTTAGTGCTCAGATGGAATTTGCTTTGATCCCTGCTGAGATGCTGCCTTCTCCCAGCCTGATGTTCCCCAGCAAATGCTTCCATGCTCAGAAAGGCGAGAGGAGAGCATTTCACAGCAAAAGGTTCATATTTATGGTATGGGGAGCCCTCCTGGCTGTAAGTGCTTCCCTGCCATCTTCCTTGGCTGTGCTCTGTGTTTGTGCCAGCAGGAATGTGTCCCCAAGCTGCTCAGCCCTTTGGAATGATGTTTCCCTGGTTCTGTCACAGCCGGTGGCATAGTGTGGGTTTGATTCCAGCTGCTGCCTGAGCTCGGGTGTCTCCAAAGACGGCTGTACCCTTTCCCGAGGAAGTCAGGCTGTACCAGTATTTGTGCCTGCAAACACAGCCCGACAGGATGCCAGGCCCTGGAATTTCAGCCCCTGCCAACCTCTGTCCCTGGGGGCAAACCCACAGCCCCCATTCTTACTTGCCTTCCTTCTGTTTTTGCATTGCAGAGTTCGACAAATTTTTAGAAGAGCGAGCCAAAGCGGCGGAGATGGTTCCCAATCTGCCATCCCCTCCCGTGGAAGCCCCCACCCCTCCGACAAATCCTTCCGGCAGGAAAAAGCAGGAGCGCTCGGAGGACGCCCTCTTTGCACTGTGAAGGTGGCTCAGAGCCGCCCTCCCCGCCCCTGTGCTCCGCCGGCGAATGTCGCCGCACGGCCACTCTGTCCTCCCACAGTCCTTGGCTAACAACGACTCCCGTCCCCCCCATTCCATAGTTTGCTTCTCCTTCCCTCCCTCCCCAAATGATCCACCCCCACAAGCTGACTCTTTCTATTTAAATCCAACACTATTCCTGCCAGACCACGATTCTCCAGCACTCGCTTAATCCCCTCCTTCCTGTCCCAGCTGCACAAAACCAGCTCTTGATGCTGAAAACCCCTTCAGAATGCACGAGTACGTCACACTGGGCTGAAACAAAAGCCCAGGGGGGAGAGAGCAGCCTTGCCCTTCAATTTATGTAGGGATCATCCTCTTCTGTAGGCAGGTCCTGCCAAGTAGACAGCTCTGTCAATCAGCATGTAATTGACTGAGCTGGAATGTTCAGGGGGAGTGTGTCTTTATTTTTAGATAAAATGTTAATGTATTGGCTTTCGTGTTGGATTCGACAGCAAGGAACAACTGTTCCCCTTTCAACATGTGCTTCACAAGTTAAAATCCTTTACTCTCCCACTCACACATCTCCTGGTACCATATGGTGGTCGCTTTTCCCCATTTTCTGTGGCGTTTCATTTCTAAATCTCACAGGGTATTTTTTGCCTTGTGTTTTATCTGGGCTTGCTCTAATTTGAAGCAGTCTGTTGGCCATGTCCAGTAGCTCTGGCAGTTGATAAGAATGGAAAATGCTGGGCTAAATGGTTGCTGTAATGATGGCACAGGAAGCACCTTGCTCTTTGGGAGACGGTTCTCACACAGGAATTTTCCTGGTGTGTTTGCCTTTTAAAATAGCTTGGTTATTTTCTCCTTACCTTAGACTCCTTCTTTGATGACTGTAGAGCTAGCTCTGCATTTGGTATAAACATCCATGCAGATGGATGGGACTTGCCCGTGGATTGGGTGTGAACTGAGCTTCCTGGATTCCCTGCCATGCCTGGTAGGATAGACATGCTGGTTCTTGGGGGTAGGGATGAGGAAAAGAGGCAAACCTCAAAGCTTTGTATGGAACGCTGAGGGAGATGGTTACCATGGAGGGATTAGCCGTGCCAGCCTGTGCTGGAGGTGAAACTCCTCATTTCCTTCCAGTTTTAGGCCTGAGAAAGTGTTGAAATGATTGTGACCGTGCTATTTGTAATTTTTGGAATGTCCTTTGATCCCTCTGCCCTTCATTAACTCCCGGCTCCTACGGGGCTGCAGTCTCTGTGCAAACAAGCATATTCCCTTGCTTGCCAGAGGCATGGCCAGGATTCCTGCTCCTCTGGGGCTGCCAGAAGGGATTCCAGCATGTGTGCCTGCCTTGCTGGGCTGACAGGCAGAGCTAGAGCAGGCAGCTCCAGCAATCGCCACATCCCCCAGCGTGTTCCTTGGGAGGAAGCCAGTGGCACAGGATAGCAGGATCAAAGAGAGAGCTGAGCAGTGCATGGCAGAAGAATCTCCCATCCTGACAGAGAGGCACCTTATCAGCTAAACACCCATGCAGGCAGCAGACTCCAGCCCTTCTTCCTCAGAGTGTTCCTTGGCTTAGGCAACCTCCTTCTGACCTGACATATCTGAGCTTCCCAGGATGCTGATGTGTGTCAAGCTCTCTTGAAAGTTGTTCTAGGCTAAGTGATAGAAACTTTTATCTGAGCATAGCATTTTATCAGCCCATACCATACTCTCTGAGGACCAGCCCCTTTGGGACGTTGTGACACACAAAGCCTGCTACCAAATGCCTGATTGCAGCGCTGATGGACTTCGGCAGCAGACACATTAATCTTTGAAGGGAAACATTGTTTGGCGCAGGATTTCCAGGCCATCCCAGGTCAGGTTTCACTCTCTGCTCTCCCTGCTCATCGTCTCCTCTGTCCTACCCTGCCTGTAGCCTCTTCCAGGATCCCTCCATATGTAGCTGGGCCCAGGCAGGGCTGTCCTGCCACCCCTCTGTGCTGATGTGACATCTCATCACTGCTCTGTGTAGCACAGCTTACAAATGGACAGGGAAAACCAGTTTAAGGATGGAGATAACTTGGGGATCAAGCTTTCCTCCCCACTTGCTGGCCCTCTCTCCAGTTGAAGCCCTTCTGTGTGGGTCTGCAGAGGCTTTCTCCCATTCCATCTTCTGTGGGAACCTGTGGGGCTAATGGAACAGTCTGCTTTGGCTGCATTGCACACCCCTCACTGCTCAACACAAGGTGAGCCCAATGCTCAGGGATTGGCACTGCCAGCTTGCTGCAACACGTCAGATGTGGCCACCAGCTCCCAGAAACCTGAGGAAACTTCTGTGGCAATGCTGATTTGATTTCAGACGGCGTCTGGTGATCGCCTGAGCAGTCTTGCCAGCACAGAATGAATTGCTGATACTCCTGTCAATGCAGAAAGCTCCATGGGTGTTTTAAGTGTGTATTTTCTCTTCTAAATCCTTGAAACAGATTGACCCTGTAAATGGCCACATCAGGTGATTCTAAGCATGTTAATCCAGCTTTCCTGCCAAGCCAGAGGAGATAATCGCATTGCTCAGGCATGGGGACACTGTCAGATGGTGCAGAGTGGCACAGATGTCACTGTCACCAAGCCCCTGCACCGTCCCACTGCTGCAGCTATGCTGGCCCTTCATCCTCCAACCCTCAGCCAAAAGGTGCTGGGGGAATGTGCTTTTAATGCTTTTTTCTGTCACACTAAACCTGTCCTGGGACTTCCAACGTGTTGCTTTAGGGAGAATCTGGTCCCTTTCTGGAAGATTCTGCAGAGCTGTCAGTGATTGCTCTCTCCAGCTGGGAGGAAAAGAGGTGGAATAAGAAAGCTGGGACTGGGGGGAAAATACAGAGCGTGTGTTGGCAGAGCTCAGGGGGCTCTTTTGGTGTGTGCAGCCCCAGGCAACCCGTGGTCCCTGCTGACACTTCGCATTATCCTCTGGAAAGCTGTGGCACTGCTTGCAGGGAGTGGCAGGTGCCACCAGCACAAATGGTGGCTTTGCTGGAAGTAGGGCAGCTCCCAGGAGATGCCTTCCTTGGGAGGAAATGTACTTTTGGAAAGACCCGGGGTGGATCTGGAGCCCAAATCCACCACACTTGTCTCTCAGGGCTGGAAGCACCAAAGGGAACAGAGTGTGGCAGAACAGGTGGTTTAGTGCAAACCTTCTTTAACAAATATGAGGGCTACGCTAGAGCCTCCCAAATGTCCTGTATCAGGATCTCTCATCTTCCCTGTCCTCTTGTGGTCTGCTTAAAACCGGAGCGGTGGGAACTGTTTGAGGGAAAGGGAAGGGGTTTTCCACTTCAGGAGACCAACTTCTCGATTTATCCTTCCTCCGCTTTCACTCTTAAGTGCTTCCTCTGTGCAGGTGGGCAGAGGACTCAAGTGGCTCCGACGCTTGCAAGAACAGGGATGGAGCTGCAGCCTGATCCACTTTCCATAAAAAATAACATCCCAGCGCTTTCTAGGCATATTAGGAATCACAGCTTGACACTCAATGACACTAAATTATTCTCGGGGTCCTTTGTAAGTTCTAATCGCGCCTGTTCTAGGTTAAAATATTTATTTTTGTCTATATATTTTCTTTCCAGTGTGTTTTTAACCTCTTCTGTTAACTCTTCATGTGCTGAGATGTAAGGAATCAATGGTTTCTATTTAAATATATCCTTTGGGTTTGTTTTTTTTTTAATTGTTCTGTGTAGATTTCAGCTGCATCTTCGGCAGATGTAATAGGTAACAATGTGCTGTACAGACATTTAGGGTGTTTAGGGTGTAGGTAAGGCTCATAGGAGAACTGCTCATAAAAACGTAGCACGGTGTCTCTTAAAGGGAACAACATAAACACTGAGACTGGTCCATACTGGGACCCTCACGTAGCCTCCAACATACCTTTTCCCTTCTGATTAACAACACAGCCTCCATCTCTGGGATGTGCTGATCAAACCAGCTGTCATCCCCAGGGCTGGTCTTGCACCTCCAAGCTGAAGGATTTTAGTGAGGATTTCTGTTTGTTTGACTTCATTCAGCATTTTTTGATGGGATACATTGGCTGTTTCCACTTTGAAATGGAGGATGGAGAGCAGGCTGTGGTGGCGAGATGTTTCCCTCCAGTGGTGGAAGAACAGATCCAGGCCATTGTTTCAGGTCCAGGGCAGGGGTGATGGTCCCTCCATGCGGGAGGTCCTGGCCAGCACAGCCTGTCCCTGCTCCTCTATTCCCTGCTCTCCTGATGTTACCTACAGGGACAGGATGTGCAGCCCAGGAGAGCAAACAAGATGGATTTCCAACAGTCTGTTTCATCCCATGAGTTGTTGAGTCTCCTGTGGCTGCTAGGAGCCCTGGAGTGGGAACTGCTTGTGCTATCTCCATCCCCGTCCATCCCCATCCAGCTCCGTCATTGTTTACGTCCTCAGGGCTGACCACAAGCCCTGCAGAGCCTCCCCTGGAAAAAAACAGCTCAGAACAGTTATTTTTATGGAAATAGTGAAGCAGTGAGTGGATTTAGAGCTGTGTTGGAGGTAACCCTTCTGCTGCTGTGGGCTCCCACCAGCCAAGGAGACGAGGTGCCCACACAGCACCTTCCACCCATCCATCCCAAACCGCAGCCTCGGGAGCAGGCTGTGCCTGCCTGCTCCAGCCCCAGGTTCCTCACACCTCCTCCCCACCTGGAGAGAGGTGAGGCTGTTGTATCACCAAGAGCCAGCTGGCCTTGAGCAGCGCTGAGCTCTGGTGCTGGTTCTCTTTAGCCCATGGCACACCCACTACTCCAAAATTCCCACCCTGCTCCGTGTTTTTATGAGTACGAGCTCCTCATTCCCTACATGTTCCTATGAGCTGTTGTTAACCCTACAAATGTAACCTGTGTAATAGCTTCTCTGTATATTACAGCTGTAGGCTTTCCAGATAAAAGTGGATAATATTTATTTACTGAAGATACTGGATATTTTTTTGTTTGGGAATGGGGTAGGGGGAGAAAGGGGACATAACTGTTTAAAGAAATTGACTATGTAAAGAGAAACGAAATACACAAAAAGCAGAGAAACCCAACACTAAAACATCGCTGTATTCAAGTAGAAAGTGTTTCCGTTAAGGACAAGACAACTGTATTAATCTGCCATTGTTTAACTTGCTCCAGAAATCATCTCTTTGGTTCCTGCATGTGAGATATTCCAATAAATACACTGTTAGTGTGAGCTGGGGGTGCTATCGTCTGTCTCTCAGCTCAGGACTCTCTTGGCTCCACTGCCTGGCCAGAGCACAGGGAATGAATGGGCACAGGGGACATGTACAGCCCTTGGGTACCCACCAGATGTCAAAACTGGGACTCCTCAGTCTCCCCCAGGAGACAGAACCTGGGTATTCGCACTGGGAGAAGGCTTGTCCCCAGCAGTGGCTCTTTTTGTCTTTGCATGGTTCGTGCTGTCCTCAGGGCTGTGTTGCCAGTGCTGCTAAACATGTGTCCCACTAAATTCTGGCACATCTTTTGAGGGTGGCATCAGGCAGACACACAGGTGACAACCTGGGTGCTTGGTGGGACACCTGCCCACCTGGCAGGGCTTAACTGATAGTCCTTGGAGGGCAACTGTGGGTCACCACCCTGACGACCTAGAAAGTGGTGGGTGATGTTCCCAGCCCATCCAAGGGCCACTTTCCTGACTCATCAGCCAGGAATTTGTTCCAACATCCCCATTATGATGGGCAGAGAAGGAAGAACACCAGCTTAGGAGCCCCGGAGAAGTGGCATTGGCCAAAACCGAACCAGTTTGGCAGAATGGTGCCCTCTGTTCCGCACGTGGAGAGCCACCTTGATTGTTTAATCCTGGGGAAGGGGGGTGTGGAATAGCTGGAAAGATGGGTTTCCCCTCCCTGTAGCCACATATTAGCATTAAACAGCCCTGCCCCAGCTTGTTTACTCTGCACTGATCATGTGCCTGGCTCGATGTCGGACACATTCAGGGAGGCTCCTGGCCTGGATCTATTGGGAAAGGTGTGGAGCTGCTACTGCCTGACAGGGCAGAATCACACAAAAAGCACCGGGTCAGAAATGTCCAGTGCTGTGCAGGAGGGGCTGTGGGAGTGGGGGATTTGGGAGCAGGGAGGACTGTGGGGGATGTGGGAGTGAGGGGCTGCTGGAGCAGGGGGCTGCTCCTTCCAGGGGCTTCACCACATTGTCCTCTGCAGCCCCAAGGTTACACTTGTGAGGGAAAGATCCCTCTAACCCCAAATTCTGCCTCCAACAGGGACCATAGTGGGTGAAAAGGGAAGTGTAAGAGCAGGACAAGCACATGGGGACTTCTGCTTTTCCCATGTGTGCCCCTCCAGCCTCTGGTGATCCAACTCCCCAAACTGAGCATGGCTCCCCCGGGTCTGTGAACCCTGATGGGATTCTCATCTCCCATCCTGCTCCCATAGTGACCGTGCAAACTCCCAGCAGGGGCTGGGGGCTTCCACACATCACTGCCCTCCAGCGTGGGCTGCCAAGCCAGGGCACAGAGCACGGCACCGAGCCCCATATGGGCAGAGCCTCGGGTGAGCTGAGTGTCACTGCTTTCTGGCATTGGGCAGCAGCTTTGGATGCCAGTGCAAATAGGAAAAAGGTGCATTTACCTTTCCCCATTTCACCCGAGAGTAAATAAACCCAGAGCGGGGGCTGCACTGGAGTGCTACTACTGGCTGTGCGTCCCCAAGCTGTGGCTCAGGAAGGGACAGTTGGCAAAGTCAAGTTACACGCAGTAAAGGAGAGGAGAGGCTTTTGAATCTGTTTGCGACACAAATTAATGATTAACGCCGCGGTCTGCCAGAGCAAAACAACCCCGGGGGCAGGCAGGATGCCAGAGGCTGGGAATGGAGCAAGGCACGCTGCTTCCAGCGCAGGCTGAGGTGTGCTGGCAGGTGGGAAACACCCGGGAGTTCGCTTTGGGAGAGCCCAGCTGGCTGAGCGAGGGGGCAGCAGGACGGGGGATGCTCCGTTCTGGGGCTGCCGCGTCCAGGCACAGCACATCCCGGAGATGCGGCTGCCGCCGGTGCCGCTCGGGGAGATGCTTCACAGCCCGAGCCCCGCGGAGCTGCACCAGCCTGCCCGGCCGGCTCGGTGGGCAGAGCCCAACCATCCCAGGGCCGGTTTGTTTTCTGTCTCATCCTGCGGTTTCCTCCCAGCCCTGCGCTCAGGAAAACGTCTCAGCGACTCCGGAGCGACCACGTGGCCGGTCCGCCATCCCCGCAGGACTGACATGATGTAATCGCGGGCCCTGAGCCGTGATGTAGAATCACTCCACTCAGGGAAGCCGCGCTTATTGGCTGCGTGGCCCTGGTCCTACGGGCGGGGTTTTCCCTACTCCGCAACCCAGCGCACCCCCGGGAGCCCCACCCCGCGCGGAATCCATCGCTCGCAAAGCCAGCCCACGGAGCCGCCGCGCTGCTCCGTCCTTCCCCAGTGCCTGGAGGATGCTGCTCTTTGCTGGGGTGTCCTCCCGACCCCGGAGCAGGGACAGCATCGCATCATGTGGGCTCCCGGCGCCCTCGGACCCTCAGGATCGGGATAGGGGAACGGGCCTGGCCAAATCCAGCTTTTGCACATAGCTTGTGCAAAAATTAAGTGGTGTTTACGTGTATTATTTCCCCCTTCCATGTTTATCTGTGATTTTGTGTGGTTTTGTCCCTCTACACCCCTCAGGGAAGGCTGTGCCCCGGATCTTGCATGGGTTATTAAAGGTCTATGACCCCTATGCTTGCACAAGGCTGCTCTAAATCCATGGGGGCCACGGCATATCCATCTCCCCAGCCGTGGAATTCTGCCCTCTCCTCCCACAGCACATGGACTGTACCAGGGAAAGGGAAACGCCACCACCACGGAGCCTGGCTTCTCCCCAGTGACCCCAATAAAAAAGGGGGGAAAGCACACGGTTCCCTGCATGTCCCCTGGCAGGTGATAGATGTCCCAGCCATGTGATTCCTGTCCCCTCAGCGATGTTTGCTGTGGGTGAGGGATGTCCAAGCAGCTGATGCTGCCCCATGTGTGGGTGACGCTGCCCCAGCTGCTGGCACAGAGCTGAGCCAGGATTCCCTGGGCTCATCCCCAGCTCGGGCACAGGGCAATGTCCCCAGATGGACCAAGCTGGAGTGGGGTGAGGGTGCAGAGGGGACAAGCAGGGCTGTGCACCCCCAGCTCTGCTGCCCAGCTCTGTGTGCCCAGTGAGCCCTGGGGTGCTCTGTGCCACACAGGGGATCCCTGTATTGCTGAGGGGTGCCTGCTGTGCCACCATGTGAGAGCCAGTGAAGCCGAAGAGAAGTTTCTAAGGGGCAGACAGGTTTAATGAATTCCCAGGTAGCCTCAGATTGTGCTTGGTGGCATAGAAGAGGAGAGGGCAAACTTCCAGAGAGCTGATGTTGCGGCGCATTTTCTTGTCCTAAATGAATCCCAGCAGCAGGACTGACCACGGAAATCTGCAGAGCACAGGGCATGGCATTTTCCTGGCACGAGACTCCCACATTGAGATCTGGGCAGCAGCCACAGTGCTGATCCCAATGGCACCAGCATTTTTCCTGGATCCCACAACCAGGATCTGAGGTTCCTGCAACCCCAGAAGGGTGCACGGGCTCAGTTGAGGCTCACAGGGACAGGGTAGCATTGGTGTGTCCCTAACCCAGGCAGGTGAGAACTTCTCCTGCCCTGGGCCATGCCATGGGTGGGCAGCACAGGTGGGACATGCTCTGAACCCTGGAGCTGGGAGAGGAAAGGCTCAGGGCCCTTGAGAGGGCTGGTTCAGTGGCTCAACCTCGCCCTGGCACGTGGCCTCCACGCGCTGCAGAGGCTTCTGCAGCCACGGCCATCACCTGCCCACACCGGCCCTCCCACCTGCTCCCTGCATGCCCGTCTGGGGTGTAAACAGCCCCGGTGTTTAAAGCCCAGCCCAGGGATTTGGTGCTTGTCCCCAGAGCTGGGTTCCTGTCCCCAGGAGTGAATGACGTCCCCAGGGATCGATGTCTTTTCCCGGGCTCAGTGTCTGCTCCCAGGGCTCAGTGCCCATCCCCTGCGGTCAGTGACATCCCCAGGGGTCGGTGACATCCCCAGGGCTTGGTGACATCCCCAGGTGTCGGTGACATCCCCTGAGGACAGTGTCCTGCTCAGGAGTTGCAGCCTGGGCTTCTGCCTGTTCAGTTCCTGGTGCACCAGCTCCCTATCCAGTGCCCTGGGATCCCTGCCCGCTGTCGCGGGGTCCCGGCCCGGTGCCCCTGAGGATCCCGGCCCGGTGCCCCTGAGGGT
>VXBB01016993.1:2450323-2487356 GCA_013399915.1 Illadopsis cleaveri | reverse complement strand
ATTGGCAGATCCAAACCCCCACCCCCCCCCCCCCCCAACTCCGGCCAAAAAAAAAACCACCAGTAAAAAATTTGGGACTTATTAGTAATATGCAATTTAAAAGAAAAGGAGATTAAGGTGCCTGTACAACCAAGCCTTACACAGTGAATTCTTTATCTTAGTTTAAAAGACAAACAAAATTTACTGAAGAAAAGACTATCAAATATTTGTATAATGCTTGCCTGCTTTGCTCCATCTATTGTGGCATAGTCATTCTTGGAACAATGCCTTTAAAAGGTTAAAATCATGTAATATTTTCATTTCATAAAAGTTACATATTACCAAGCACTGTTTGAAAGAATGAAATAATATCTAGTGAAAACCGCTGCCTTATCAATTCAATCCATCATTTTATGTGTTGCTAGAACAATGCAAGAAAACATCTTTAGTATGATCAAAAAATTTTTAAAAATAATTACAGTCTATGGATTTGATTCCAGTAGTTCTCATCTGGAGAGATGTTTCAAATCAATATTTTTACAGAGGGTGTTTGAGATTAATGCATTAATTAAATAATTGGAAAAATGCAAGGCGAGAGAAATACGCAGCTTCTAAAAACAGATATGGAGAACAAAAATTATTACATCTGAAGAAAAGACTGACACATTTTCAGAGGATCCAAGGACCACATCCATTTCAGTCCAGTTTCCTAAATAATGTGGGCCAGAGGATTCCAGTTAGTGGCTTCTGAGTCATACCTGGTCCTGTGAGGTGGTTGGATGATCTCATCACTTTTAGAAGGGCACTAACCCTTCTAATTACAGAATCTATTTCATTTCCTGGCAAACTCTTGCAGTCATCCAGTTACTTTCACTGCTAAAATAAATGGGGCACCAGAGGCAAAAGAGCCTTGGCAGCTGTGAGTGACAGGGTAGATAGCAGAAATGGGAGAGGAGAGAGATCACAGAATACCTCAAATTGGAAGGGACCCATAGAGATCATTGAGTTCAACTCCCAACAGGCCAAAAATACATTTAGAATTAGTAGACCAGAGGAGTGGGCCAGCACATTAGTAGGAAACATTGAACATTTCCCTTGTCAGCATAAATATCTGAGACATTTCAGCCATAAATTACAGGGACCAAGCCAGGCTGCAGGCTCCTGGCTCCTGCTCCACATTGTACTGCAGCACAGCCATCAGCACACCGTGAGATTTATCAGCTCGGCCTCCAGGATGCCACAGAGCCCTGACCAGTGCTCCTGCAAGAGGCAGAAGATGGGATCTGCAGAGCCCTGACCAGTGCTCCTGCAAGAGGCAGAAGATGGGATCTGCAGAGCCCTGACCAGTGCTCCTGCAAGAGGCAGAAATTGGGATCTGCAGAGCCCTGACCAGAGCTCCTGCAAGAGGCAGAAGATAGGATCTGCAGAGCTCCAACCAGTGCTCCTGCAAGAGGCAGAAGATGGGATCTGCAGAGCCCTGACCAGTGCTCCTGCAGGAGGCAGAAATTGGGATGGGGTGCAGGGCCGCCGCGGCAGCGCACGGAGAACACAGGACTGCACACGCCAAATGCAGGCAGGCAAACAGTAAATAATTAACTACTACATCGATTCAAATGAGGACGAAGGGAGAATCTGAGGACACAAGAAATGTTTTGCTCTCCTACCTCGCACACAAACTTCCCAGTGGAGGCGAGGGCAGTGGTGAAGGCACGCAGCCTCGCAGGCAGCCCCGTGCTGCTCAGCACACACACCTTGGGCTCAGGCTATAGCCACAGGCTCCCAGACAGCTCTACAGCATCATTACCTCCACAGACTCCATCTGTACTGCAGCCCTCTCCCTATCCATGAAACACAAATTTAACTCTGATTTTTTTTCTCTTTTTTTGTCCACAGTTAAAATGCAAGATTCATCGCTGCTTCCCTATTAGTATAAGGAAAGAAGGCCTGCATTTGACGGCCTGACACATCACAAAAACATGGAACATTCATTAAAGATTTATGACAACATCAAACGTTCTGCTTTACTTTCAATTTTGTCACATAATCCCAATAAAACAGTGATTTAGCTGTATATGTTAAAGTTATTTGTCAGTGTTGAGTCCTTCCTGTATCACTGCTGACACACAAATACGTAAGCCAGTGAAGTCAGCCTCCATGGGGTCTGTCTCTTTTGGGAGCATTTTAAGGATGCCTCTTCTGCAGGAGTATGTTCAGACTGGGCTCTATATTATTTAAGCTTTCCAGGAAAAAAAAAAAAAAAAAGAAAAACCCTCTTAAGTAATGCATTAGTGTTATTCTTATCTAGAGAAGGCTTGTGGGACTAAGTGAAAAGATAAAGGAAATAACAGAGACATGTAGCAGTGCTAATGTTAATATTTGATTAGAAATATTCCAAACAAGATGTCAAGACAAATTTAGCTCTTGTTATCAACACACACCCAGCTCGTTGAGGCTGAAGTAGTGTGTTCAGAGGTACAGTTTAGAACTTAAGTTATTTGAAATTAGTTTGTGTTCATAAAATGCAAGTCTAGGAAAAGAAAAAAAAAACAACAAAAGAACACCTTAACCCTTCTAATGTAATGCTCAGAATTAATTAGCAAGGACAAGAACTACTGGAATCAAATTCATACCTGTTCTTCTATTATTACATGTTGCTTAATTTAGAACAACATTGTGTGCAACATCAAACCACTTGACTTCATCTTCCCAAAGTCTTAAATTAAATAATGTAAGTGTCTAAAGTCCTCATACTTAACACATTTTCAATTCTCTCTTTGACCACAGCTGCCAAAGGCATCATCTCCTGAATTTAAGTGGCATGACAGCACTATCCTCTGCTACACTGTGTCAGTTCAGTCCCCTTTTCATATAGTTTCATGTATTCAACTGTTAATTGTGAATGTTTTTATACAGGACTTGTCTACTGCAGCAAGGAAGAAAACAATCTAAAAAAACAACCTGCCTCAGGTTGTAAGTCACCGTGATGGTGCCAATATTGTCATTGTCGACAATGACGTGCAAGGGGAAGATGGAGAAAGAAAGGCACACAATTAAGTCTAAGCTGATGGCATGATACCCACAAGCAATTGTCAGAGAGAGAAACAAGGAGATGGAATTGGATGCAGAGCAGTCAGGAGCAGAGAAATAGAGCTGTGTCTCAGTTGGGTAAGGATAGCAGGTGAAATTATACAAGTGGACAACATCACCCGGAGAGAAAGCAGGCAAAATTTTAAAATGGTAAAATAAACAAAACAGAAAAACAGGGAAATGGGGCAACCAAGGAAGAAGAGAGTTGCTAAGTAGGGATGGCGAAAGCATGGAGTAAGCACCAAGGGAATTTGGAATGTTGAGAAGACTTAAGAACTAAGCAGAAAGATCAAGAAGGCTGGATATGGCAATCCGGCCAATGAGCCATTGCTTGAGACTTGGTAAAAGCCCACCAGAACTCAACCCTGAGCCAGGATGTAACTGCAGGAGCAAAATTCACAACAACAGTTCCTGACTGTGCTGTGGCCTTCTCAAAACACACCTTGGTGGGACTTAGGTTACTGGGTGTATCAGAGATTCACCTCTTCTCTCTGTCTGAACTCCCCCATTCTCACATGACTGAAATAATAATTGTTTCCTGCAAGGTAGTTCTGTACAGATAAGGAGGGGAGACAGTACTGGAGCCATAGAAAGGTATGAGATGTGTGAAAGTATTTCAAGAGAATGGTTAAGGACACGTTTCTTGATGATGGGCACAGAAGTCAGCAGTAGCCAGAAATGGGAAAGAGGGCAAAGGAAAGACACACTCAAGGCAGTTGGCAGAAGAGAGAATTGTCAGGAGCATCCAGCATGGCCAAGGAGCACTAGGGGCTTAGGCCATGTTACTGTGCATCTGTTAGAATTACCTATATAGCCCTCTTTTACCATTCCCCCCTTTTTATGTCTGCTTCCTTTGCTCTTTGAGACATCTTTCATAGAAATTACAATTACTGTCATTTCAGGTATCTGCCTCTATTTCAAGATGTCTGCATGCACCTTAGCTCCTCTAGCAAAGGTGTTTCACAGCAGTCTTAAGGAAAAAGAAAGAGATCAGAAGTGGGACTCAAAAGCCACCTTAATTAGACATTACTTAATTAGACAGTATACAATTATTTTATGATCCGTGAGGTTGCCTGCAATAAATCGGTCAGTGAAACAAAGTACATGTCAGATTTTTCTCTTTCCATGAGAAACCACTTCTTCCATAATGTTTAAACAGCATTATGACCCAACCAGTAATAAATGCAAGGCTTTCAAATACAGCTTCACAGGAATCCATAAACTACAAAATGGTTTGTGAGGTATTTACTTCAGCTTGCCTCAAAGCAGGACTGCCTTCCTTAAAAAAGGAAAAAAAAAAACCACAACAAAGAACTGACCTTGGTTTTGCTGAAGAAAATCACTGACAACATTTCATGGGGAAGAGATAGACTGGTAAAACACAAAACCTTTTTATATTAAGACATGTCAAGTTGGATCAGGAATAGTTTTGGACTATGCAACTGTATTTTGTCTCAGGCATTTGCTAAACTTAACAAGCTGAAATAGACAACAGTAGAGTTGTTAAGATTTATTTCTTCAAAACGCCTGTGTTTGTTTCTGAGCAAGAGGATGATTTTCCCATCCTGAGAAACAGTGAAAGAGACAGCATTTTTCAGTGTAAGCCGGGAGATGGAAATTAATGAAAGATACTTGTAAATCATTCATCAGCCTTGGCAGTGCCAGGCACTTTGCATTTCAATATCTCTATGGTTCTAAGAACAGCATAAGGTAAGTTTATAGAAACCAGACTATTTCCCCATCAAATGTATCACAGATTTACCGAGAGAAGGATTTTCACCCCTTCCATCTCCTGATTAGGGAAGAACCGACCATTGCAGCAGTTCTCCTCTGAAATGTTCCTGGCATGCTGACAGACTTTTTTCCCAGCACTATTGCATCCTAATAAGCAAGACTCCAGCCTGCTGTAAGAGCTGTTTCTCTCACTTACCACAAGGTTTTGTGCACATGTATGTGACTCTTCTGAGAATAAATTGTGAACACTGTGTTTTCCATGTACAAGGATTTCTTTTTTGAGGCACTGCATTTCCTCATTGAGGACATTCAGCTTCTTCCTAAGGCAGCAGGATACTGGTTGTCACATTATGTTTCAATCTTCCATGACAGCATATTTTTCAAGTGTCCCTGTATTTACCTCAAAGTTTCCTCTCACTTGACAAAATGTTGCTCCTAAACAAGCAAGAAATTGTGAACTAGGGGGTGATACTTCCTTTCTAAAGCTCTTAGCAGGTCTTTGCTTTCTCTGATTCTTTCCTTTCCCTTCTTTTATAAAAACGCATGCTGCTTGCCCACATCAACATTTAGAAAGTGTAAATTTAATTTAAAAAAAAAAAAAAACAACATCTGTTTTGGTAGAATTACAACAAAAACACGAAGAAGCAGAAATACTTCTCTCTCAGCTGCAAGAACTGTGGTAGAAGTCTGAGGGCTCACTTATCTGGGCTACAGCATATTCCATGAACGTGATTGTGCCCTAATGATACCACTGTCCTTTAGCACAGCCCTGGGGCCACGCAAAGTGTTCAGTGCCCTGGACAGCAGCTCATGTTTTGCACACTGCCTAAGGCCTAAATAGGCCTTTCATATACAGGCCAGATGTTCACTCTTTCTTAGGCCAGCTTAAGGCTAGAACAAACCTTTTCAACCAGGGTTTATCAGAGTTTCTAAATTACATGCTGGGAAGAAATTTAATTGGTTTAATTAAGAAAGTTTATTTCATGGTAATTCAGTTTTGTTATGCTGCAAGACTTAATGTGTCCTCTGATAGGAGTGATTTGTTATAAATATTCATAGCAATCCTCTTCTCATCCAAGCCAAAAAAATATATATTCAAATAGAAAGTTGCAAATTTAAAAAAAAGAATATTTTCTATAGTTTGGAACATAACTAACCAAATCTCCTCACAGTAGCATCCATGCCTATTTAAGTCAGGGTAATTGTCATCTCTCAGTATAAATGACACAGTGCTCACAGATTCTTTTTGTTTTCAACAGAAATGTCAAAGGCAACAAGGTCACATCCTGACTGATTTTTTCCCATTAAGTTTTAGTCATTATTTTTCTTGACCAACTGCTGTGTGTTGCTGAGGGTTGGGGCTTTGTTTTGGATTTGGTGAGTTTTTTTCCCGAAAACAATCATAAGAAACAAAACATTTTATATAATATTATTCAATATAAATATCACAAAGCTGATTTATTGTGTTTTGAAGTGAGCCCTGCCTGACTGAGGTGCCTGACAATGCACATTGCAGCCAGGGGTAGAAAGGCAGTGTAAACTAGAGACCCTGCTACCTGTGAAGGTCATGACTTAATCCTTCACACTGAGCAGACACCATGACTTAGCTAAAAATCCAAGTTCACAGACATCAGTCACTACCATAATAAGCCTGCAGGTCAGGCAAGACAACAGGAGGAAAACTAATGTTGATTCAGCTGGGTTCTTCTGAGGCTTAGGCATCCTTCACACTGCTCTCTCTTTGCCCCTCACCACCAATCATTACCACGGTGAGGAGGCTGCAAGGAACATTCCCTGTGTAGGATGCAGAGCTCTCCAGGTGCAGAGAAGATCCACACAGATCAATAATGGGTTCATGCTTTCAGCAGCAAATTTATTGCAGGCAAATGGTGCCCGGGGACAATGCTGGTGTCCCCTGTCCACGTACCCCTGCCCCGACACCACAACCACTGCTGGTCCCATCACTGAATCCCCAAACCTACCAAAATGGGATGAGGCAATAGTTTGTCCCTGTAAATCAAAATTAGAGGGAAGTCTGCAGGAATATCATAGGAGAAATCCCTCAGCTGTTGTTATCACCTCTCTAACACCTCTGTTACACTAATCCATCAATGCAGGATTCTGGCTCTGTGGTTCAGCTGCTGCTCAAACACAAGTAGAAACAGCATTTCCCAAATGAACAGCTAATCTAAAAGAACACAAGAAAAAGTAGGAGAAAGAGACATGCCAGAGCGTTACACACTGAACAGACAGGGAAAATATTTTTAGTTGGAGCAATCCAAGGTGCTCAGTTCTTAATATGTTGAACTTCATTTACTAGTGTTTTTTTCATTAAAAAAAGCCCAACCAAACAACTAAGTAGTAATCAGGGCTTTCCAAAAACTTTATTTGCCAGTCATAGCATGACTTTAAGTCATTTATTTTGTGGGTTTCAATTTGGCCCTCAGATAGAAGACATTTTTACACACATTATGCAGATTTGCATGATTTCCTCAAGGCTTTAAAAAACTGCAGTTCTCAGATATGAAAAAACACACAGGTACATTTTCAAACATTTCTTTTCAAATACTTTTACATTTCTGGCAAGTTAAGCAATGAAAAAATAGTGGGATTATTTACTAGGATCCACAGTGGTACCTGAAGTCAGGAGTTATACTGAACAGACAAAAAGAGAACACCTTTTGTGCTCCAAGTCTATTTTGCCTTGTATGATTTGCAGCAGACCAAGCACACCTCTTGATTCTGTATCTGAGGGGGGGGACTGATGTAGTACCAGACAGCACAAAAAAGACCCCTGAACACATTTTAATAGATTTTAATATGATTTCTCATGTTTTAAAAAAAAGGAATAAAAATAAAAGAATTATCTGTAAGAATTTCAGCACAGTATCTACAAAAGGGTTATTTTTAACATCCATCAGTTAAAACCCCTTCACAGGAAAGGTCCTGAGCTGCCCTCACTCACATGTACGGGCCAAGAGAGACTCAGAATGAAGAGCAAGAACAATTGCATTTTAAAGGATGTGTGAATTCCTTTCTTCTCTGTTAATACTATATTGTGCAGAACACGTTATCACCCAGGCCCTAGAAAAGCTGCAGTGCTTTCAGATATTCATGCCAAAAAAAAAAAAAATTAAAAAGATAAAAAGAAAAAATAAAAAAAGCCAACCTACAAATAACCCTTCACTATTCAGCAAACAGATCAACTTTTTCTCAGCTGGTTAAATTATGGAAGTGATGAGCCTTCCCTAGGTTACTAAAACACATAAATCAGATATCTTGACAACACCTCTCTGCCAAATCATAACATGAAAAACAAATCCATTTACAAAAAACCTGATTGATACAAATAGTATTTTCTTTTCAGTTCCCATGGCTATATGAGTATTTGAGGCAACAAGAAGGTAGAATTAATCTTCTTTAATACTGCAAGCAACACATTTCAAAATAAACAGTATTATCAATCTATTCCTTTTTTTATCAAAACAAAAAGGAAAAAGAAACAGCATGGCTAAGTCTTATTGTGAGAGACTGGCAGAGCCAGGCACATGTAGCTGACATTACCACTGGCAAAGAAACAATCTGCCTTTTTAACTGGCCTACCTGCACTTGGAGGTTAGGTAAGTGCACTGAAGTCTAAAAAAGTGTAGTTTTCTTCCACAATCCAAACGTGCCAGCCTGTCACAGCACTACAGGCAATAGATGGCTGGTGACTACCTGCTCTCTGTCTGATTTTCTGCAGCTCCTGATGACAGCTCTTTCTCTCAAGTTTACCAGACCAGCGTTGCCATAATGGCTCATGACAATGCAGCAATGCAGGACTACCTGCACAGATGCACATTTACTCCTCCTGTTGACAGAAATTCAATTCATTTTTCAGAATCCACAAGATAGCTCCCTACAAAACGAGCTGAGGAGAACTCTCAGCTACAGTGAATTGAGTAGTTTTGAGAACAAACCATTGGGAGAAGACGTTATGTGACAAAAGCTTCTCAAATTCAAATGTGCTCTTTCCAGAGAAAGAAAAAAATCTTTAAAAAAAAAAATCATGACCCAGAAAACTCAGATTACATATGTGCACCACAAAAATATGTTGCCCTTCTGAATTTTCAGAATCAATTTCTGTATTTGAATGTAAGTTTTTAATGCTTTGTTTACATTTCTAAAACTCCTAAGAAAAGGAAGTATATGGAGCAATCTGGTTGCTAGTAATGCCATATTCTTGGATGAGATGAGAAATCAACTGAAAGGGTTGCAATAAAAGAATGGGGGCGGGGGGGCGGGGGGGAAGAGGGAAGAAAATTGTAACACAAAGCTATGAGACCATTATATGAATTTAAAAGAATGGTATAATAGACAGAGGCAGAGATAGCAGGTGTGACAAGAGAAATAAAAGGTTTAAACTTCAGTGTCACGTGCGGAGAGGAAAAGCCCATCAGGAGCAAAGTATTCCAGATGATGGAGGAGATCATTTCTGCTGTGAATTTTTTAATACATCAGAGAGAAATGAGCTACGTGCCAAAACAGCCAGAAAGAAAACTCACAGAAATCTGACCAAAGACACCACTACTTGTCACCAAGATGAGGAGTTGGGCTGCAAAAATCTCAGCTTTTATTTTAGACAGACTTATCTATTCTTCAATAATATCCACTTGGACACTTACAGTAAAATTTACTTAATTCACCTTTCTCACCAAAGGTAAAGTCCCTATATTAAAAACTTGCTGTTAATATTTTCTGTTCCCCTCCCTATGAATCACTGCGAGTGTGCTATACTTTAGCTTTAATTCACCTGCAGATTTATCTGGGAACAAAAAGATTATTTTAAAAAAGTCATTTCAACATTTCGCTGCTCTTTTACTATTGCTTTCAATGGAATTTGGTATAATATATAGTTTTGGCTATGCATTGTGCCACTCTGAGTACAGGCACACCATTCAACCACAAATTATCTCTGCTTCTCATTACTAATGTTCATTCACTGCATGAATTCCATGCAGGAACTACACCTTAAAGCAACATCAGTCCTCTGTGAAATTAGAAACTGAAGACTGTTTCATTAGCCACCTTTTTATTTGATGTCGACATTGCACAGGCTTTAGACTGAAGTTCATAACCTGTTCATAAGCAGTATTTTTTCAGTTCACTTGCTACCATGGAAAAGAACCAAACCAATTAAGAATGCTAAAATTGCCATTTCGTTTTCACTAAGGAAAGAGAGAGATTCTGCTAAACCGACAATAAAGAAAAAATATCTCACTACGGGAATTATCCACTTTGACTAGATAGGTCATTTCATTAACTAAAAAGTAACAACATCTCTAATCAGTCTTTCTCACCTATAAATTACCATTTTTATCTCTTCAAATCTTTAATTCACTGTTGCTTTTCTTCCCATTTGCTAACAACTACTGCCTTTGAAACACTACCATCAGCCACATCAAAGGCATGCGGAATAGAGAGGGGTTCACTTCGGATTGTACAGCACACGGATCATTTTCCCCTTTTTTTCCCCCCACTGGTATATTTCATTTCAATATAAATTTGCTTAAATTGGCATTACAATGTGTCATTCATAACATACACTAAGCGTCACGGGAAGTAGATTGAGTAAAACCTGTCCAGTGGACTCTTCTCCCAGCACAAAGAGCAACAAGAAGAATAATCTTCCATGAGCAAGGTGAATTCAGTCTCAAAGGAACTTGCTGCATGAAATGGTGCAAAGAAGTGGAGGGGAAAGTCCACATCCACAAGGAAAGCAGAATGCCCACATTGGATGGATGCATATTTTGGGGAACTAGTATGAATCCATGCCTATATACATATATAAACACATACATATGTAGAAAAAAGACCAAAAGGCCAGTTAAAGATGCTTCCAGAAATTCCAAACTTATAGCACTGACAACTCAGGCATACATTAATCCTACCACTGGACCCCAGTATCAAGTACCAGACACAGATCACTGCTGTCATCTCTTCAGATGAGTTTCTATCTTGCTAATTGTCTAAAAGGAAATTAAGACTGGTTAAAGTAAAGCTGAGAGCAGGGACTTTTCAGCTGGGGGCCCTGTCCAGGAAATTCCATGTGTTCAGCAAAGCTCCTTCTTTCACGATCTTCAAAGTTCAGACTGAGACTTTTCTACTGAAATGTTCCATATTTTGCCTGCCTTCTCTTTTCTACTTCTCTTTTTGGCTATCTGTCCCTCACTCTCCTCACTAAGAAAGGCTGCTCTCACTGAAGCGTTGAATCTTCCTCTTTTCTGAGGTTTTACTTTTAGATCTGTGCAGTGTCCCAGATATAGACAGGCAGCACTCTAGACAATGGCAGAATACATAAGGACCTTCGAACTTTCACCAAGAAAGTATTTCACAGAAGCCTCCAGCAGAACAGGATGTGGCAAGTTACCCCATTTACCCTTTCACAACTTTTGGAAAATAATACAGAGACAACTCAGAGTCACACAATCACAACATTGGTAAGTCCAGTCTCATACCATCACCAGAGACATTAAGCATCACTCTCAAATTACTGTCAGGGGTTCATTTCTGTTTATGCTCACTGTAGAAATCAGTAAATCCACTGGTCCTCTGCCCTCTGACTGAACAACTTCCTCCTGTATAACTTCCCCCAGTGCCCTCAGCATCCTCTCCAGTGGTACAGGCATCACAACCAAGCAAGGAAGAAAAAGGCATATTTCTCTATAAAGGTGAGAAAAGCCTTCTTTTTCACCCAGAAACTACTTGGGCAGAAGACACTGTAATTCACATCATCATTGCAACACGTTGGTTCCGGCATATGAGTGAAAATAATTTTCCATTTTTCAAAGTCCTGTAGAAAGAATGCATCACTTGATCTATGCAGTGCCTTAAAAAAAGTCTGAGTACCAATGATCTACATTCAAACCAAATGAGATTTGGGCATGCAAATTTCCCTGGATTAACGAACTTTTACACGTGATTTTTCTTTCATGCAATGAAATCACTACCTGTACCAGAACTCCTAAAATAGATACCCATAAATAGCAACATAAACAAGTACTCAGAAATAGGAGACTCACTGTGGAGGTCCTAGCATACTATTGAAGTGGGCTGAATATTCCAGTTCAATTCCCAGGTCCTATTCTCCTCCTTTTTCCAGAAATATCAGAATTCTGATGAGTTTAATCACTAACACAATAGATCATACACCGGGCACAGTCCATCATGTGGGAATGGGTTTAAAAAAAAAAAATTATTTCACCTATCAGGGGTCATTTCCTAAGGCTAGAAAGCTGCTCAAGCACTCTCTGGCAGATCAAAAGTCTATTTACCCTTCAGCAAGGAATCATTTTTCTCTGTTCTCTAATCTCTTGAATATTATATGATATAACTGATGCTATGCAACAGTTTTTGTAGCTCATAGCTCTTACCATTGACCAGGTTTCCTTGTAGATGTAAGGAAACCCAGGAAACCTGTAAATTTTTATCCTGCTTTAGTCTCATTATTGTTTGAATGGAAGATTGTATGTAAATCACATGAAATAAAATGTTTCTGTACTGTTGTCTCCTATAAAGACACACCTTAACATCCTTTCTGAGCAGCACTAGTGTGCTATCTTCAAGTTACCACACCTTGTTAGCAATGCACCTTTTAATCTGTCACATTTTCCATTTGCTTTATTCTGCTAACAGAAGGTTTTTTTCCTCTGGCTTGAAGTACTTTCTACCAATATCCAAACAATAATTAAAATAAAAGCCTAACAATTAGAAATACCAACTGGTATTCCTTTCAGGTTTTTTTCCGTGTAATTCAAACACGTCAAGACACTGAGTAACCATTATTAACTGCAGTTTGTTACAGACAGAAAAAAATGACTACTAGAGAACTAAAGCGCTCTGTCACATGCCAAACAGGCTGCCAAAGGCATAATGAGAAATAAAACACTGAATTCCAGTCTCCAAGATCAGTGATTAATCCATGGTGAGATTGGGAATGGTCATTTGCCAATCCAAACTCTTAAAAAATCTACATGTATCAATTTTTTGAGGAAGCATTAAGAGATCGGGGCTCTTTTCTGGCCCTTGGGGCTAATTAACTGTGATCTTCAACAAATAACCACTATATGCCATGGCTTTTCTGTCTGCATAACATGGATATCTCCATCCACAGGAAGCTGGTGAAACTACTGTTTTCTGTTGGGTTTTTGTATAGAACATCATGTCAGTATTACATTTCTTTGGACTACAGTGTGAAACTGTTTAATTCACATGGGATCTAGCAGGATGTGAGATACCCAGCTGAATTATCTTTCAAATATCATTCAGTATTACAAACAGCAGCACCAGGCTGCTGGAAATTATTACATTTAAACAATGTCAATGAAAAATAAGGAGCCAGAGTTTGTCCTCTTGCTTGGATGCAGAACATGAATCAGCGCAGTGATACCTGACATTACAGGTCAAATTGAAAACAAATTTGCTGATGGAGTCATAATTTGCAGAAGATTTAGAAAAAAATTTAAAACTTCAATTGTGCAAATATTTTAAATCACTCAGAGGAAGAAGGAAATTTTTAAGCCGTTAATAAATATCAGCTAACATCCTTGAAATCAGGTAGAAATGTATCTTCTCTGCTTCTGTACTTCAACAGAACTTTCCAAAGGTGCCTGCTCCTCTGAATAATGAATTTTATTTGATGGCAAAGGCAGCTATCAGACAAATCGTTGTATCATTCCCAACTTTACTTCCCAAAGTAGCAGTGAAAGATTAAATCAAAGAGGATGCTACCTAGGTGAAACCTCTTCACACAGGGAATAGGTATAACAACCTTTTCTGCTCTAACCAAACTTCCACTAAAGAACCTCTAACAGACTTAGTAATTCACTTAAGTGGCTTCTTCTTCCCCTGCCTTTAGGTAGAACAGTTTGTTCCAAGTGTGAAAGGATTTGGCCATTCCCCTTGCTCTGCTCCCAGTTCTGTCACTGCCTGGTGACTTTGTCCTCCATATCAGCCATTTCTGCCCTCATTCACAGATCCCTGTTAGCAATGTACAGCAAGCCCATACAGATTACACAAAATTTTCAGGCACAATATAAATTATCATTCCTATCTTGATACTATCCATACAAATTTTTTAAAGTGTGAAAAGAAATGCAGTATATTATTTCAAAAACAGATTTTAGTGTTCTTTTCATCCACTAACCAGATAAAAATATGGTAGGGGTAAGTCTAAGTTTGGGGGTTTTAGTCCTGCTCTGGAGGCAATTAAATCACAGATTTTCAGACTACAATGGGGTCTTTCATAAAGTCATGTAAGATTTTGTTGGGTTTTGGTGGGTTTTTTAAAATAATGTCTTCTCTGTGGTATTAGAAAGTTCAAAGTCACACTGTAATTTGGTTTCCGTTTTCTTCCTTTATTTCAGAATATTTCATATGGACTGTTCAGAGATAACTTCTTTAATTTCCTGCTGTTGTCAAATTCTGTTCGGTACATTCATAAAAGGCTGTGTCACTTTTGGGGAAAATTTAAAAACTGCACACACACCAAGTGCACAGACTTCTCACACTGTGTTTTTGTCTTGCCAAGATCTTGGTATCTTTGCTTAGAACTCTGGACTGCCTCTATGTCATCAGTCCTAAACACTAGAAGCAGTTTTCTATAAATAGTTTTGAAATGTTATGTCTTTGTTTTATAGACACCTATTCCCTTGGTATAACAGCACTACAGTCAAGAAGAAATTTTTATGTCAAGTACTTCAGTTCTGCATTGCTATATTTTTTTGCCTCATCATACTGTTGATGAAAATTTAGTTTGTTCTGTGATTTAGCACCCAGACCAACGACTTTCATACTTCTCATTTGTTGAAGAGCACTATGATTTTGCATTTTACAGTAGATTCCCTCTGTCAAGATCTCTTGTACTTTCTGAATTTTCTTAACCACCACGGAAAGAATGAAAACTAAGCTCAGACATCCATCCTAAGGAAAAATCCATCATAGGTTGCTTTTCAGTAGAACTATAGACAAATTGTCCACCAGTCAAGGCACAAAAGTGTATTATTCAGAGTGTATTTGTATCCATTTCCAAAATGCAGCTTGCATATATGTCCAAGTGCAATAAATTTCTTGTGCTCCAGTGTATTTAGGGAATTGGGTAACCAGCACTGGGTTTGGAACAAGCCCTTTTTAATTTGATGTCTTCTCCAGTTTCATTCCAGCTTGTGCCAAAGAGGGAGCAACCTTAAACAACTTCATTTTGTCACACTGCAGCTGCCAGTGACTCAGTGGTTTAAAAACTTTCTGATGAGGAGGCAGAGGGGGCATAGTACAGACAGAACATGGGGTTTTAATCTGTATTTTAAAATGCCACAGGGTAAACATTAAAATTACACAAATATTGCTGTTTAAATATTGGGAGATATGCCTACACCAGCTACAGTTGCTCTTTCTCCCATCACTCCTTTTCTCTCAATACCTATAATCATAAAATAAGGCTTTGCCTTTCTCACAGAGGCAGAGCTGGGTTCACTGGAAGCAGCTGGAGATGGACAGGACCTGCTGCCAGTCACCAGCATGAAACCCTCTCCCTCGAGGGTTCCTGTCTTCACCAACCTGGAGCTGCACTCCACAGGTGGAGAACTCCTGAGGCACAGCAGAATGCCACAGCTCCGCCATGCACAAGAACCAGGGAGAATACAGGAAAGAACTCTGTTTCATTGGCTCTCCCTGTAGATTCCAAACAGGGATGCAGAGACAGGCAAAAGCCTCGGGACTGTTGAGGGGTCGGGAATAAAAGAGTTGCAGAAGAACTTCTTCCAGGAATTACAAACTCTGATACAGAAATGCCCAGAAACAAAACATTCTTTCCTCCACCCACATGCCCACGTTCTGCAGAAATCCCTTTCACTAACCTGTACTGCTGACTGGGGGTTTCATCCTCAGCTTCAGCTTTCAAACTCATTCTGAGCAATGGGAATATTGCCACAGAGTCCGGTGTGTGTTGGCTCAGGCCCACCGTGCACAGGGAATGGCTTTCTGGGAGAGATGGCTGGGCCTGTAAAAAGAAATGTGCATCAAATGTAGATTGCTATGAAGTAATGGGACTAGGAGCAATTGACCAAAGCGAGAAATCCATATTAAATGGAAAAATTATGCAGCATGCAGCCAAAGGAAAGGACTTAAGGACAATTCCTAAAAGCCGTAATCCTAGCTTGGGGATGCGATTAAATAAGGAAAAAAAAAAAGAAAATAAAAGTGTGTTGGGAGACAGGAGGCAGAAATGCATTCAGAGAGTAGAATACAAATCATGTAAGGATGCTGCTGCTTTACAAGCTAGCAGCTGGACCCTCAGGTGGACAGTCCCATTTGTCACTGGCTCAGAGAGGAGCCTCTGGCAGCAGCAGCATCCAGGCAGGACAGCACAAAGGGAGGGACACTGGAGGCACCTCCTCAAATATCCCCAGCACAAGCACAGCACACATGTCCACTCATACAGCAGAGGAGCTTTACTTTCTCATCCCAATTCTTCCAGCATCTAAAGCAATCAGGATTCTACCCAAAACTGAGAAAATAGGGCTAGGACCTCTCAGACTCTTTCTTTACCTGACTGAGACAAAAATAAAAGAAACAACTCTGTTGTGCTAAGTGGCTTTTCCATTCTAACAATCTTCGTGCCCTTGAAATTTAGTTTGAAATGGAGCAGCCTGCTATTTCCACATCAAAAATCAATACAATCAACAGGTTAAAACATTCTCAGTTACAATGCAACCGTATCTGAGGAAACAGTACATGATACTTTAAGAAACATCTGAAAGCTTAAAGACCATGAGAAAATAGAAAATCTCTTTGTTTGCCCAAGACAATGACATGGAACTACAGATGAGCCCCATAGAGAAACTTGAGGAGATGGGGTGTCTATTCCCAGCTATCTGCTTTGTGACCTTGGGCAAGTCACTGAACTGTCCCCTGCCAGAATGAAGCAAAAATGCTTCCTTACCTAAAGTGGCTCTAGATCTCTATGAAGAAATTGTATTTCGCTTAATAATCCTCTAAACATCAGATGTATATGCACCATATAATAACACACGGCCATTTAACACAAGGCTGTAGCAGAAGAAAAGATCTTAGACAGACTCTGTGCCTGACTTGCACTAACTCATCCGAATGACCTTCCAGAAAATATTGTGGACCGAGGGTAAAAGACTAATTTTTATTCACAAGGAACGAAAAGGAAGCAGTTTAGCATGCATGCAATCAGATGAATCAGAATGTACCTTTCCACAATCAAATTAAGAATGAAATTAAATTCACTAATCTCATGCTAAAATATTGACAACAGCCTGCTTTAAATGTCTTTCTTAATGGCCACACTCTCAAAGCATCCAGCTTCCTTAGAGGTCCAGGCTAGCACACTGCATCTCTTCAACTGAGCATCAGTTCCTGACCACAGGATGTAGGGGGACATCAGTTGCCTCTCTTTGCTTTGAGATAAGAAGAAAAAGAAAATCATATTTTCAGGTTGTTTCTAAACATTTTTTTTTTTACTTGACCTCTCTTTTTACGGAATGTCTAGCACAAGGATATAAGAGTGAGACTTTTCAAAGAGCCTGATAAGTTATAGATCATAAACTCTAGGAATCCCATATACATTTCTAAGAGGGAGAGTGTGTGCATGTGTGTAAATAAAATGGCCTAGTTTAAAATGTCTTTAATAACCAGTATCGGCCGGGTTGGAGCACACGGCTGTGAGCTCCCCCTGCTGACTCTCCAGCTCAAATAAACGAATCGTCTTCAGATGCTTTTGCAAACACTTCTGATATTGGCTCAAGGTCAAAGGAGTGGACTGCTATAAGGACATTAATTTTAACCTCACTAGCACCACAGAACAAAAACTAGCAATAAGGACATCATGTGTTTTGTTTTGATCCCACTGGTGGATTTTACAGTGACTACCAATTCAGATTTCAGTGATACTGCCCAATTTGCAGAGTAATAGAATAAAACCATTTGATGCAATCTTTATGCCTCTAAAAAAAGTGCACCAAGTAACAGATTAAAAATCGAATTGGTAGGAAAATATGTGCTTTCACCTTAGACATGAACACTT
Organism: Illadopsis cleaveri; assembly: GCA_013399915.1. Lineage (NCBI taxonomy): Eukaryota > Metazoa > Chordata > Aves > Passeriformes > Timaliidae > Illadopsis > Illadopsis cleaveri. The sequence continues at coordinate 2,469,469 of VXBB01016993.1, read as the reverse complement.
GAAACAATATATGCCCAGCTAGAGTCAGACACCAGCCACCTCTTTGACCAGCTGTAACATCTATATTACTGTACTATCTAAGCAAAAAAAGAAAGAAAAAACATTATTTACATCTTTCACATTTTAAAGGCTATAGCAGGCTTCCACAAATGTGAAAGCCATGTCATGGAGTTGTCCAATAATACAAGATTACACATTTAAAATAGACCCTATTTAATATTTTATTATTACTATCAGGACCATGTTTTTCTGCTTTTCTTCATGTCACTCTCGCCGATAACTTAAGGGGCACTGTCCATCCTCATCTGTTGGCTATATTTTATACAGTTCCTGATTTTTTTGGCAAATGTTTTTATATCACACAGAAGTTTGGATGTGAACAAATCAGTTCATTTATTGCTGCATTTCCAGGTCCATTTCAAAAGGAATTGCTGACATCTACTGGTTCAAATTATAAAATACTCAAATTACAGTTTTTCCTTTCAAATAAAATCTAATGGCTCTGACTCCTTTCTCAGATGATGGCAGAAAAGGCAATTCTGTTGAAATTAGCAGAAATAAACCCATTCTCTCCCATTTAGCAGTTCATCTCCTCTCTATGCTTTCTGGCAGGCATAAATGTCTAGAATTATATCTGCTAGGCACCAACAATTTTTTGAACTTGAAAACCACAGGGAGCATTTGGCTATCACATTGAGGCTGCTCCACCCAGCACAACACAAAACCCTCACATTTTGTGCTGAAAATCGTCAAGCAATTCTGCAAATCTGATGCAACACAGAAAGAGCATCCTCATCCTCCCCCTTCTCAGAAGAGACCCAGCTCCCACCCAGCGCTGTATTTCTGAACCTTCTGAACCTGTATTTCTGAGCTGCTGCTCAGGCACTCCAGTGCCACACTGGGCACTCCAGCTCCCCCTGCAATGCCCGGGGTGCCAAAGATTTGGGGAAGGTGTGGAGGAGAGGAGAGGGGCTGAAGTGCTCCAGTAAGTGATTTAGTATTTCACACTGAGGGCTCTAAACAAACTGTTCCCCTTATTCCTTCCTTGGAATAATGCACTCAACACCCATCCTCACAATTCCACCCCCAGCCAGGTCAGCTGTTGCAGGTGGCCATGTCTTTGCACACACAGAACCCCCCTTATCCCATCTCTGCATTTATTCATGACTTCTCCTTACTCTTTCTGGAGCAGGGAGCAGCAGGCACAGGTGTGCTCTGAGCACATTTCTGGAGTGGCACACATTTACAGCACAGACCTTACCATGTTGTGTTCCAGAGATCAAGTTTAGGAGCTCTGGGGCTTTGGCTTGAGCAGGCACAGCTTGGTAGTGGTAGGATGGCATTGCAAGCAGCTCTGCAGATGCCAGCCTGGGAAACTAGAGACACTCATAAGGCCAGAAAGCAACTCTGGCTGCTTTGAAAATGTTTCTTAGATGGAAAACTGTGGCAATTAGAGAGGCAGACAGGTACCTGAGGGCATTTGGAGACACAGGTCAAGAGCAGTCCATTTAGCAGGCAGTAAAACTAGGACGACTTCCTATGCCAAATCCTAAGGTTTTATCTCAAAACAAGCTTTCTCTTTTTATACTCCTAAGGGCAGCAAACCCAATTTTTACTTCTTCTGCAGACATCCAGAATTGTACTGCTGTCAACTGTATCACTACTGGCAAATCAGTACCTTTCACTCTCATTGCCAGTACCTGGCCAAAGCATCAGACAGGCAGGAGGGCAATTAAAATATCACTCTGCTCCAAGAAACACATCGAAAGCCCACAGGCTTCAGTGATAACACTTCAGCAAGCTAACATCAAAATGCTCTGACCTGGCTAACAACAAGTATCAGGCAGCAAAGCTGGACTTCTCTTTCCATGGGTTCTTTTTCCTCACCACAAATTAAAACACAGATTTACTCTGCATAATGCAGTTATTGTTTCACATTTCCAAAATCCTTAATTTTGTGTAGTCTTTTAAAAAATGCAATTCGAGACACAGAAAAATAGTTTTCCTTGCTGTAGTTTTCAACACTTTGAACAAACTCTTGAGACAGTGCATTAATATAGGAAAACAGGAAAGCACCTGACAGCAGCAGGAATGCAGCAGGGCGTGGGCTGACTGGAAAACACAAACAGAATAACCAAAATCCCACACAGAGCAAGATGTGAAAATAGATGCTGGAGAGGAGGAAGAAAGCCCTGGCATGTCAGATGCTGATAACAGCTGGCAGAGATGCAGGGCACTGTCTTCCCAAGTCAGGTGCTCAGTACCTGTCCCAACAGCAGGAATGTGGGAGGCTGTGGTCAGCAGGCTTAGCTCAGTTTTTCAGAAGAAAGCCTTCAAGAGAGGACCTGTAGGATAGAAGCAGTCACTATGCAAAGTTACTACAAATGAGAGGAACTAGCACAAGAATCCATCCATTTTTTCTTACATCCACAGGCAGCTAAAATGAAGAAATGATAGGGTCAGCACTGGCCCTCTAGAGAACTAGACTCCATTCAAGATGGGAATGTAAAAGTGTCTGAACGTTTTCTTGCAGAATTGAATTAGGAAGTTGGCCAGGTAAAGAAGACTGAAATTGATGGAAAATGAGAGTGTAATTTTGGGTCAAGGAGAACTGAAGTTAAAAACAGTGAGAGATAGGCAGATAGACAATGAATGCACTTTAATGACCACACAGAGACCCATTTCAAACAGTGCTTTATAACCTTCCTGCTACTCATCAGGTCTCAGCCAGCCCGTAGAGGATGTGCTTGACATGCTGCAGTGAACAGAAAAGTTCAAACATTAATTCATCCACACCGAGGTGTGCCCTGCCCTAAGGGAATGCAGTTTAAATTGGACTGATCTAGAACATGAGCGGAGATACAGAAAAACAAGAGAACAGACAGATGTTGAGTGGTATTATCAAGGCAATCCATACACCTTTTGAAAGGTTTTATTTTTTAATTCCTGTGCTAAAGCAAAATAAAGAATGGGATAACATTGAAAAAACAGAAGGACAAAGACATGCCTGAGATGCCTGATCACATTACAACTCCAGATGCTTTTGATCAGAAAAGCAATTTAGCCACAGAGGAGGGAAAGGCATGGGAGTAGTCATTTTAGATGGTAAAACTACATTTTATTTCATGATAGTGTTTCAGTAGCATTGTGGCTTTTTGTTTACCTATGGATTCAGCAAGTGCAGAGACATACAGCCATGCTAATAGAGATGTTCAGTCATTCATGACTAGTCTGAGTAGGGGAAAAAAAGGATGAAGTAGACACAGACTTTGCCAAAGTCAAGATCAATTTAGAATTTATGAGTAAAAGCAGTGCACAGATAAAAGACCAGCTGTAAAAAGTAAAATCTAGACTTGCATTGTCCAAGATTTTCATTCAAGCCCATTCAAAATTCCAGGCTATTTGCTGTATGTTTCTGTGATGGCAGTAAGAGAATATGGCTTAAGATCAGCCTTTAATTAGATAGATTGTCCTCTGTTCACAGGCCCATTAAGCACAGATGCTTTTGCCAAAGACAAAAGCAGAACCGCTAGAAATTTTGGAAAGGGATGAAGAGGGAGAAATAAATGATATTTTGGAAAACTGCATTTGGATTTAGTTAAAATAGAAGCTTATCTCCTTAGTCTCAATGTACAAAATCTTGTGAGACTGGTGCATGCATGGCCAGGCTCTACAGATAACGTCAGGTAGGTGCTGTTACTAATTGGTCATTTCAGACTTTAATTCAGTTGGTTTTGCAGACAAATGTTCTTATGCCATTTGGCTGCATCCATGGCAAGGATAGAAGATTGTCATCACTTTGTCATGCTAACAAGGCAATAAAAAAGAACTGGCAGTCTGGAATGAAACTGTAGAAAATGTTAATGGTGGAGCCACAGCACTGATGCCAAATATTTCCAGTAAAAGGATATAATTATTTTCAGGTACTTACACTGTGACAGGAAAGAAATTGCTGAGAGCTTTTGGGTTTGGCTCTTCACCCCTAAAGCTGCAGAGGCAAGATGTACCAAACACAAAGAGCAATGATCCAGGCTGGAGCTTCTGCTTCTGGCATCCATAGCTGAAGTGACTTTAGAGACCAGGAGATCATAAAGCTGCTGAGCTTTTCACTTTGAATCACCTCATACTCAACACATCCTTTAAGGCCAAGCCTATGGCTAGGAAAGTCTGAGCAACTCAAAGTTTTCTCCCTTAATCCTTTGGCTGACTGGTGACAAGTGTCTCAGGATTAATAGAACAGGACATTGAGGGAGAATCCACTGAATACAAATTACCTAAGTAAGGCTACATAACGTTTCTCCCCACTTTCAAACTAAGAGCTCAGCACCAGCGTTTTGGAATTTGCCTGACACTTCCCTGATTCACTAAGATGTTCAACTTCTACAAGTATTTAACACACTAAGTGTCTGCTGGCGACATCTGTACAGGAGGCAAGTTAACTCAGTGCCAAGTAGACATTCACTATTCACCCCAAGAGGAGATATATTCTCACAGCAGGAAGAAGAGCAAGTTCATGGAATTCTGCATTCATATAGAAAAGAAAAAAAAAAAAAAATCAGGGAAAATAGTAAACAGCAAAGAAAAATTACAAAGAGAATGAAAATTTCCTTTAAGAAAATAACCCTTCATTAGATATTATAGGTTCTTTTTTTTAGAGCATGTAGCATGCAGATGAGGAAGTACCTTTCCAGCATTAAGGACCTTTCCTACTAGTTTTCAACAAGGTCTGCATTCATTTACCCCAGCAGGGAAGTTACTACACTTTGGGAAGAGAGAAGCAAACAGCCAAGTGAGTGCAAATCACAACAACAGACCTAGAAAACCTCACTCAGATGGCCTCAGGCTTAGAAACAGAATAATTCAGATCTCACCCCAGTGCAGCTCCCATTCCTTGGAAATTCTCTACCAGGGACAAGGCTGAGTCTATCCTATGTTTAGCTTTGTCAGACTTTCTGAAATACTGGGCAAACCACTTGATGCATCTCTACTTTTCACCTGTAAAATGGGCACTTGCCCTTGGCACATCATCCCACCTCAAGGCCTGATTCACATATTCACAAACACTATTGGAAATACCAGCACCTCATTCTTTCAGAACACTGTTCTGCCTTAAAATGCTCCATTTCCCACTTCTTTTCAGGCCATCTGCAAAAGTACACATGGATATAAAATTTAGTTCTAAATAGTGTGAGAATGGTTGTGTTCAGAAATTCATCTGCCATCCTTTACTTGCTCGCCTTCCTCTACAACTTCCTGGAATAAGTACAGACTATGCCTCAGGAAAACAAAGCTATTTGAAAAGAGAACAGCTGCCATGGTGCTGAGTCAATACAGGCAGACAAAATAAAATAAAATAAAAAAACCCCACTGCATCTGTGGCAATGTGATTTTCCCCCTTCCATCACAATATCCCCAATGCACAACGCCTTGGCAAGAGTTTAGCAAACAGTCCAAGCGTGTGCTTCAAAGAAATGCATCCAAACCCTGAGACCATTAAAGCAATACACTGATTCCTGCAATGGGGCATCCACCCAGCTGCTATTGCAGCATCTGCTTTAGAACTATTTCTTCTGCCTCAGTCAGGTTCCTCTAAGCCATCCTCCTCTAAGGGATGAGCTGTGGAAAGGTGCAGTAGTTGCATATTGCTGTTAGCAGCAATAATAAAGGTAAAATGCTCCAAAAGCTTCACCATCTTTCACTAGGCATTGGCAGAGAGGTGCTGTTCAACTTTCCTGGTGACAAGAACAGGTTCAGAGTGAATATTCATCTGTGCTTTCACAGGGGAGGTTTTCCTCCGCTGCAGTTATTTTCACAAAATGGTGAAGGGTTTTCTATCTACACTTGGCATTTACGCTCGTAAATTGTAACCAGGAGAATGCAAACCAGCACTTTGCTCTTGGTCCTCACAGGGACCACCATGTCCTAGGGGAGACATTAGAAATGCTTGCTCAGTGTTGGGGTGTTATCTGCAACGTCCCTCATTTACTCTGTTAGCTGCACTAGAACATACAGTGACATAGAGGATATAAAGTTACAGTAAATACAGCCTTGGAAGCATCCAGAAATACTGAATAAAACAAACAAAACAAGAAAAAATGTTGGCACACTGGCCAGGGAAATCAGGGTTTCGATAATCCCTTCAAACTTTTATTTCAATTGAGGCTGAAGAGTGTTCTGTTTATTTAAAAGACACCTGCAAAAAAATAAAGAAAACCCACCCACCCCTACTTTTAAAAGTGGGGAAACCATTCCATGTGTTCAAAAGCAAAGTTTAAAAATGGCAGCTTTGTGAATGTTCTGAACCGTAAACTGGCTTTGTGAATATTATGAAAAGCAAAATGTACATTAGCAAATTGCCACATTCATACTCTGTGAAAGAGAATTTGTACAGCTGTAGACTGGTACATTTGATCTGCAAAACTTCAGTGGAACTGTTTTTCACAGGAACAAGCCAAATTCTTTAAAAACCTTTCTTTGCTTTGGGATGGAGCCTTTTAGAAACCAATAAGCTCGCTTTTATTGTCCTCCCCTTGTTATAAAAAACATTTTCAAGGATGTAAAGGACTTTTCACTGGGGCATAAAGCAGAACTCCAGACATGGCTGAACTAGCACCTAACACCTCTTCCTCTTGTACAGAATTACTCATAACTTTGTACACAGTCCTTTATTCCCCACACCAAAGAGGGCAGGGTTCTGCTTCTGTCTTTTCCCAGGAATTTGTTTGGAAGGCTGAGTCCTTTTTCAAGGTTTCCACTGTATTCCTCTGCTCAGCACCTCCTGGCAGAAGGCAGGGAGGATGGGACCCTCCTCTTTGCAATTCTGTCTCTGACTGCATGAGTGACTTTTACACAAAAATCAAATTGAGTAAAAAAAAAAAAATAGGGAAATATATTTTATGGATACAGATTAGGAATCTTGACACTACCAATCAGCACTTTATGGGACAGGATATAATTAAGATGTCAAAAATAATAAATTAGTACCAAAATAGAGCATATTTAATAATAAAGCTTTCCTGTTCATAAAGAACTTTTTTCTATTGCACAAAAAGCTTCTCTAATACAAAAGAAAAAACTACATTAGACTTGAATTATCATTTATATCAGCTTCTTTTGCACTTTTCTAGCAGCATAAATGAATCTGTACTGGGTGCAAGTAACCTACCTTTAGTCTTATCTGTTGATATTGCAGAATTGGTAAAAAGAGGCATTGTGGTAAGGATCATACCTGGTATGTTCACAATACTTTTATCTAGGGAAGAACTTTATTAGCAGCATGAAACTGAATATTATGTATTATAATGAGAGGAAATCACAGCAAGATGTTCAAATGTGCCTTTGTATGCATGTAGATTGAGCACCTCTGAATTTTTATCATGGTATATTTGTCAACTGCTGTCTCCTAGGAGGCATTCAGTGGTGAGCACTGTGGGATCTGCATTCCCAGCTTTAACTGTAAAAACAGAAATCTTCATACCAATGGAGTAAATGCTCAGCTTTCCTGAGCCTCTCTGAGTGAAAACATTAAGGTTCTTAGGTAACTGCCCCTTTTAAGTACTTTTTGCTGACTTCTGTAACTAAATATGAGGATTACGGTCCCAAAGTTTTGTTTTGTTTTAGGAAATCACCAATTATCCACATGGTTATTTCTAATAATAGGATTATATTAAAATATTTGCTTGAATTTTTTTTGTCATTGGCCAGCTGTAACTGAAATGTTTCCTTGGCTCTTACTGGTTTTATCTGGTAGAGAAATATTTCCCTTGCATGCTAGGTATCTCTACAGCAGGCTTGTTATAAATTAGCAACATTTCTATGTTCTCCTTACACGGGAAGTATGCAAGCACAAGGAACTTTACTCATACAAGCAGTGCCAAAAAGTCAAACAAGACAATTCATCAAATATCTATACTGTGCATCTAATGCTTGGAGGACTGAAAAGCTGATCTAAAGTACTGACTAAAAATAACCAAGATTTCTTTGGTTTCAAATACAATAAAGCAAGCAAATAATGGATGATAAATCATTCAGCTATTTTATATATGGGGTTTCAAGAATAAAAAATCGGATTTTTGTTGTGTAGTCATTATTAACATTTTTAGAATTGTATGAAATTCTGGCTAGGAACATATTTCCAAAATCTGAAGGAATAAAAAGCCTTCACTGGAAGTACCTGAAACTTTTAATTAAACTTGACCTTGAAAGCTGTAAGAAAAACACACTTCCAAGAAACCACTTCATCATCACAGGAGTAGATTTGGTGTGTCACATTCCCACTCAGATGACCAAATCAGTGTTCCTTATGCACTCTTCACAGCAAATTGAGTCTATTCCACATAAGCCAAAAACCCTGGTACCCCTTTATTTTAAGAGCAGGGTGGAAGAATTTTAGTCATTTTCTTTGCATTGGTTAAATGCTGTTTTGTAGCTATCACAACTTGAAAGAAAAGAGTGTGACCTGAAAAGGCTGGCTAGAATTAAAAGTACATTTAGCTACACTGTCACTACCTGAACCATTCTAACAAAAATCTGAAACATTTAGACTCATCAATGCAGACAGAATGGAGCTCTTCCTACCAGCTCCGGGCTTATTCAAAGGTTAGGCTCAATTTAGTGTCACTTCAAACTCATTTAAAACCCCATCCATGGATTGAGTTTCCTGTCTGTGCTGCTGGGGCAGCTAAAGAAGATGAGATCAGGGCAGAGTTTCAGCTATCCTGATTCACTTTTGAATTAATGTCTATAATGTTATATATACAAACTGGGTCTACTCCTGCAATTTAATTTTTATGTTCTTTTGTGTGTGTGTGTGTGGTGAGGTGCACAAGGCCAGGGTAGGTTTCTGTTTTCAGCTAGGAACCTGTCTCACAGTGAAGACAAACTTCGATCACTGAAGTCTTGGGTCACTCCAAAACCTCACTTAGGTGTTGTACATCACCACAGACTAAGAAAAATGTTCTTCTGCCTTTTTTCTTTTTTTCTTTCTTTCTTTCTTTCTTTCTTTCTTTCTTTCTTTCTTTCTTTCTTTCTTTCTTTCTTTCCTTGTTGTTTTGCACTCTCAAGAGCACAAATTCTTTCTAGAGTGTGCATAGGCAAGGCAGAGGCAAAGCTTTAAGTCATCCTCTCCTTAAAACCAAAGCAGTGCCGCAAGAGGCATCATTAGCATGAGTGGAAGAGTCAACAACTTAAAGTAGTTTTAAAACCTTATAAGTTCACCAAAAAATATTTCACAGGGAAATGAAAAAGGCACATAAAATACAGAAAGCCATAACGTCTGCCAAAATCTAGATGCAAATATATTTAGGATTGGTTCCACTTTATGTTTGTTTTAGTTCCGCTGTAATGCTCAGCTTCGCCTGGAGCTGACTCATAGAGCTTCTGAAAGGAAACAAAGTTTAAACATCTCAATTGAGGAGTGCAATCTGCCCAGAGACAGCATCTCCACGGCTTTTACTGACCAAGGGAAATTATCTGATTTATAAAATGCTTGACACCTCTAAGAACTTCTCCGCAGGCCCAAATGCCTTGCCCAGCCCAAATTAGCTGTAGCAGATAATTCTGCAGGAAATGTTTAGCAAGCTTATTAGGCCTTTGCATATTAACACAGAGGGGGGCAAAAACCTTGTGCCATGGCTATTGAATCCTGCATGTAAAATATTTTTCAGTAAAAGATGACAGCAGACTGCCTTATTGCTATTTGCTTCCATCATCAGCCTCAGTTTAATTCAAAGTTTATCAAAGTAAATAGGAGTCAGAAATTTAATAAACTTATAAAATACAATTATTTTATACATTCCCATGAAAGGTTACTTCAGGACATGGTAAAGACTCACGGAATCACAGAATGTTAAGGGCATGGAATGGACCTTAAAGGTCATTTAGTCTCATGGGCAGGGACACCCTCCACTAGACCAGGTTCCTCCATCCCACCTGGACTTGAACACTGCCAGGGATGGGATATCCACAACCTCCCTGGACAACCTGTGCCAGAGCCTCACCACCCTCACATTTAAGACTTTCTTCCTAATAGCTAAGCTAATTTTCTTCTCTTTCAACTTGTACCCGTTGGTTCTTGTTCTACCACTACATTTCCTGATAATCCCTCTCCAGCTTCCCTGTAGGCCCCTTCAGGCACTGGAATATCTTCTCAAGAGATGGTATGGGCAAGCTGCATTGGTTCATTGTGAAACCTGCCTCACTCTGAAGAGTTCTAACTGAAAAAAAAAGAATTGTACAAAAATTAGAAAGAAAAATATACAAAATGAGAAGGGGGAAAATATCATCTGATTTAAGGTCTAAAATAAAGCCTAACCAGACAAAGCACTCTCCTACAATTTAGTTACAGTGATCTCAGCTGGGCTCAGCTGTGTGTGTCAGGTCCCATCAGAAATGCTCTTGGTCTCTGTCACTTCTTTTCAAGTTCACAGAAACCAGGGCCCTCCCCAGTGCCCAGCTCCGAGCTGTCAGCCCCCAACTCGAGGTGCATTAAACCAGTCAAAGTTATACCTTAAACAGCTTTCTTGTCTGGCCAGGTGGGAAGGCCTGATCTATAGAAAGGTTTCCAGAGTAACATGAGGCTCTTTACAGGCTGTCTCTTCCAAAAACAAATCTTCCCTCATTTTTATTTTTTGTCAAAAATAATTCTGGGACTATTCAAACTTAGGTGATAGTATCTGAAGGTGCAGATGGGTGCATCTATTTGCCTGCCATCACCACACCAAGGTTTCTTCTCCTGCTGAGGATCCCATTAACATGTAAATCTTCCCCATTCTTGCCTGACACCTGAATTTTTCAAAATAATTTAGCATCCCTTTTTCTCACCTGCAGGGCAACTCTCTTCCTTTTAAATGTTAATTAGGCATTTGGTGGCTTAGCCTAAAGTATTAAATTCAGAACCATTTATCAGTTTCTCTCACCTCCCTTCACCCCCATTCACCTCTCAATCATCACTGCAGAGAAGATGGAACTGTCTTTGGTTCTGCTTCATCCAGACTTCTCATCAATAACCAAGGATGTTTAGTGGTGTAAAGTATCCCACGGGCAGGTGACAGGAAGATTTTGTTGGTGTTCTTTGGAGATGGCCTGCACAGTTTCATTTCTGGGTTTAACCATTCACAGCCACCAAGAGAAAAGTTGGATTTTGCTCTACACTTGTGAAATGTCAGCAGTCAGGGAGCTCCACATCCAAGCAAGTACCACCTCCTGCAGACCAGGTTGTCAGATGGTCTTTGCACACCCTTGGAGATATCTTGGTTCTACTGCTTAGCAAATACTCATCAACGTTGACAGAATCAGGATTTTATCCTGCATGACATCTGCATTGCCTATAATGCCCCATTGCATCGGTTGGATAGTTCCATTTAATACATTAATGTATATTTACTATGTTTATACTTTGAACCAAGAGATGCCAGGAGCTCTCATAATGTCATAAAACCTGACAGCCTGCATTTGAGTAGTGACAAGCCTATGCATGACTCTGCTGAAAAACTTGAGTAAGGCTTCCTTCAGTTCCAGAAGTTTTACTGCACCACGAGAAGATTTGGACAACACAACACTGGCTAACCAAAATCAGTGTCATCCAGCTGCTCCTGCCTGGCAGGGGCTCCACTGCAGAAAACAGTATAAATTGAACAGAAAAACTGATGTTTGTTCTGTCAGCTGCACCTGCCTATCAAATCATGCTGCCCATTAGAAGTCATCATCCAAAATCTCTTAACCTAACAAACTGAACAGACACAATGATACTTATGCTGCTATGAAATACTGCAGCCTGTCAATGCTGGAATACTTAACTATCAAATCTACCAGTTCGTTCTCCTCTCCAGAGGATTTTAACTCATGACAAAAGTGAATTGGAAAGGCAGATGTTTTTATGGCAGTTTTGAGAGAGAAGCAGATACCACATCAGAAAAGAGAGTTTGAAAACAGCCTTCCCTCTCTCCCAGTTTTGTAAGAATAAGTGTCTCCATTAAGTGTTTACAAACCCCACGATCCAACAGGCACAGAGCAATAGGTTTAAATAAACAAAACCAAAGGTTTGTGCCATTTAGTACCGATGTACACACATATAGAGCAGGTTTGTTTTAGTCTATTACACAAAATAACTGCCTCAGATGCTGTTATGGGCACTCATCTCTGACATGGGACATTTAATTCCCCATCAGAATCAATTAACTCATGGTTGAGACTACAGCTGCAGGGAATACTAATTAATAACTATTAATTAGTCAATTAAAGGTTGGGACAGCCTGTCAGCCTCTGTCTCAGGTGAGTGTTATACAATACAAGGCTCACTGAAACAACCAGTTTGAAACTAAGGACATTTTCCTTCTGAGGAAAGCAATTAATCTGCTGCTTGTAATTCCACTCAGTTTCTTCATTAAGAGCAGCATTTGTCCCCCTCTGCTGCAGACTCTGCCCAGCAGATAACCTTCCTTGCTGTGCTCACCTGCATCACACACCTTGAGATGCACAGCTCTGCTCATGGTCCATTGTGTCCTCATTACATCCTGCAGCAAGGAGAACAATTGCTTCAGCAGCTCCCACAGCTCAGTCCTGGAGGGTGCAGTCCTGGCAGGACTCTGGAAGCCTGTCCTGCACTCTGGGAGGAGGATGCTGTGCCAAGAGACACTGGTTTCTATGTTAACTAAACTGGAAAAGAAATCTGCTCACTCCCCTTTCCCCCCTAGAACCACCTGACAGCTTAGGAACTCCAGCTGCAGAGCAGGAGGTCAAAAATCTCCAAGTCCCAGGTGAGGCCACCAGCACCTGGAGCTGCTTCTAAAAGTGAAAGCCACCTTCCAGAAAGATGGGAGGATGGTTTATGTACAGCCTTGCTTGCTGACAAGCTATTTTAATACCTTTGTGGAGGAAGCCATTCCAGTGGCTCTGCATGAGCATGAGCTGCTGCACACCTGCAGAGCCACTGGAATGGCTTCCTCCACAAGGGTATTAAAATAGCTTGTCAGCATCTCAAAGCAAAGTGGTGATAAAAGGATAAGCCCAAAGATAGCCAAGGTTTACAACTTGGGTGGGAAGGGAGTGGAACAAAAATAACACACAGCCAAAGAATATATTCTTCACAATTTTTCCTGTATGAGATTCCTCTGAAGCAGTCTTGAAAATAGTCCCTGTGAAATCAAGCTGGAGAACAAGGGAATTAAAACATAATCCCTGCAGGATTCTGCTCCTGCAGAAAATATATGTTGAGAAAGGAAGTTAAAGAATAGAAACTAATGACTTATACTAATTCTTTAAGAGGATATAATCCTAATACATTCGCTGGAGAAAGCCATGTCTAGTGCAGGCAAAGAAGGTGAAACCCCTGACCCTGGATCAACCCATGTAAATATCCCTCGAACCACTGAACATCTACACAGTTACAGCACAGAGAGAAAAGATACCAAAACCACTCCAATGATAGCAGCACTTAGCAGGTTTTTCTCCTTTTTGAAGGCATCTGTGCTGCTTCTGGCAAGGAAAACTAGTAGGGGCAAGACAACCTCTACCTCTTTGTGAGTAAAGGAGACAAACCAGCCCATAGATATTTTTCTGCTGTGCATTATTTGTCTGCTCAATGTTAACTGCACTAAAAGAGAGGATGGCCAAGTTGCATATGTTGCACCATTCTCTAGGGCCTTTCCATACACTTCTTCCATGATCCTGATCAACTCTGATGTCTGAGTGCATGTTTCTGGTCCAGACCTTCTGTCAAAATCATGTCACAGGTTTCTTTGCATAGTCTCCAATTGCACACCCCCATTGCTTTAAAATGCTCCTTCTCCATCTAGTCTAACCAAAAATCACACCTGCCCAAAGTTAATAACTGAGGATTTCAGATATACAGAAGGGTGGAACCCACCAGCTTGGGAGCTCTGCAATTATCTGTCACAGAGAAATGCGTCACGGTTATTTGGATACAAAATGGCTAGGACTTCTCAAAATCCCTGGAAGTAATAAAACAAAAGCCTTTCTTTAAAGCACAGAGGCAGAGGAACAAAGGGAAGAGGAAATTGAAGTAAATCTTGCACCACTGAGCTGGCACAGACCACTAGATCAATGCCAGCACACAGCCCGGCTGTACGGGAGCTCTGCATGCTGATCACCAGCAGTCTGCATGCAAATGCATCGCTAAAGGAAGAACAAAGGACAAAGAGAGAAGGCAAATACAAAAGCACATGCACCATCATGCCATTTGGGTTTATTCACAAAAGGAATTTCATTCCTTGCTTCCTCCTCTGAAATGTTGCTTCTAACGTGATGGCTCCTTCTGCACTCGCAATACAGCAAATTTCAATAATCCCAATTACACATTTCCATGCGTGCAGCAGGGATGCTGCATCCACCTTTACTGACACACAACAAAAATGAATGTTATTAGTTCAAAGACTTTTCTCTAAACATGCATTCAAAGGAAACCATTTCTAAGAGTAAGTTTTCTCTTGTCAGCATCACAGTATGCACAGGTGGGCTGGGATGGAGGGGGAGTGCTACATATCTTTGTGAAATTTCTGAAGGATGTCTGCCTCCACTATCATTAATAGCTGGGCTTTCTGGTATTCCCTAACGTCTGCAAGTCTTCCTCAATCACTCCATCAAAGGCCACAGAGCTTGATTTCTCAACAAGTTGTCAGCTATTAACACTCTCTCTATAATAGCAGTATTTTTTAGATTAGTAAGATTAGGGAGCAGATTTTTAAAGGTTTTCCAGCACCAAAAAGAATAGGTAAGAAATGCAGTGGCATTTTCAAGGTACTCCAGGAAATTCAGCTATCATTATGAAACATACAACAATGACTGAATGTAAAGATACATACATGCTATTCATGTACCCACAGTCAGGAATGAACTGGACCCAAGTGAAAAAAAAATCAGGAGTACAGTTCATTCCCTCCAATGACCTTCAGGCCAGGTCATCCCTTTCCATGAGGCTGAAAGCAAGGTAGATTGCCAGGTAAAGCCCAGCCCAGCTTTACACAGTATCTGTGCTCTGCTCCAGCTCAGGCACCAACTGGGAAAACAGTTCTGGGTCTCTAAGTCACAGCCTCCCACCTTTGGGGATTTTTCCTACTGTGTCTGCTCACAGAAATATCTGCAGCAAAACCCTTCCTTGCTACACAGACACAGCCCGTGGTACCAGCACAGCATCAGCCCCTCTGGCAGAGGCATTTCCCTCAGATCCTTTGGACACAGGCAAAAATACAAGACCCTGCTCTGGAAAACACATGGGGACTCCCTTTCCATAGGTCTGGAAAAAAACCCACTGAAAGCAAATGTTTACTGAGGAGTCTTAAACAAAGTCCATGACTAAAGCCAACCCAAACAATCAGACACATTTTGTTCCTTCCAATCATCAAACTGCTGTCCACATTATCCCTGACATGAGAAAGGAAAAGATTGAATGTTGAGTTTATTAATTTACTTCTTTAATAACTGCCTGTGTGATGCCTCATTTGTTATATGTTTCTCCCCTACACTGTTCCAAGAGCAAATACAACTTTTAATATTGTTTATGTTACTATCATCTGAAAATTAATAGCTTTTCATATATCTTTTGACTTCCTAGTGGCTACAAGAAAAAAAAATCTTAAATATATTCAAGGCTAAGTGTCATTTAAACTGCCTCTGATATACATGTATTATAGTAAATTACCATAAACATGCTATGCAGTGATGGAGACAAATGCCCAAAGAGAAAACCCATGTAAACAAGATAACAAAACTGTCTTATACATATTTAAGGGATTCATAAATGAGAGCTAGTCATAAACTTGACAAAGGTAATAGAAGATATATGTTAAACTTCATTGCTATAAAATTCAGGTTAAAAAGGTGATATAAATATTTTAGTCTTTTATCTAAGACTCCATCATTAAAGATTTAGTCCCACTTCAGCTGCTTTGGGGAGGTTGGAAGGGGTTTTTTTTCCTTTTTTACTTTTTTTTTTTTTAACTTTTGTACTTTTTGTTAGCTGATTTGAGTACTGCTTGATTTTATCATGGCTTTGGGGTATTTGGTATTTTCCCTGAATTCCCAGGTACTCAAACACAATATTTGCATGGGAATCTCACCATGTGCAATTTCTAGTTCCCAGGGTTGCAAAGAAGAGTTAAAAATGTGGAAGAGAGATATAAAGGATGCCTGAAAGGTCCAGAAAAATGTCAAAAAATTCTTTTTCAAAAAAGGAAAAAAGAAATAAAACCCCAACATAAACCACTTTTATTTGTTACAGTCAACTTCAAGAACTGTTACATGGCTTCTAATCTTTTATAAGGAAAACACACTAGATGCAAACACAGAGCCTTGTCATAGGCTTGAGGGCTCAAAATCCTCATTGAGGAACAGAGCTGCCACAGCTTTACACCAACATCTGTCCCAGCACAACTCCTTGAAAAATATTTATCCTTATTAAAAAAAAAAATCACCCTGAGGGGCATAACTTCCATGTGTAACACGGAAATAGCTGCTAATGCTCATTACAGGCACACTGAAAAATAGGTGTTAATGCCCATTACAGGCACATTGGCATTGAATGTCACGTAGGTGTTTCTCTTGAGCTTAGTTTACTGTAGCTACCTTTAAATAAAAAAAAAAAAAGGCAAGTGAGGTTTATTTATTGAATCTAGCCCTAACCCAAATCAAATTCTATGGGTTTTCCAGATCAGAAAGACATAGGAGCAGCAATTTTGGGGCCTTTCCAGGTTGCCCTTGGCATGCCTTTTCCAGCCACAGTGTCCCTGGAGCTGCAGGTTCTTTGACTCTCTCATGTCAGACCATGTTGGTATTTCGGGTCCTGCTCTTTTGCTCTGTCTCTTGGTGATTTCCTCATGAAGGCAGCTCAATTTTCACGTGTTTCCCCCTCTCACCCTCGACAGCCACTCCTGGTAATTGTGTAACTCTGAAAGCCAGGCAAGGTCTTTTCTGGCTTACACATTAGTAGCAGCAGACTGTGAAATCAGAGGTTAGCTAATAAGCCATCAGGACAGTCTGGACTGTCACTACAGTCCTGGCAGAAGTAATAACACTGATTTAGTCAGCAGTGTAACAAAATGTAGCTCTGAACATTTCCAGGTAGCAGAAATCCACAGACTGAAAATCCTTCCATTCATGAGCGATTGCTTTTGAGTCTGGAATCATAGGACAAGATGCTAGCATTCAAAAATTGTCTGAGATATTTTGCTAATAGAGTTAAATTTCTAGTGTTTATTTTAGATCCTATGCCTCAGGGAAAGAGAAGAATTTTTTCATTTGAGCTTTTCTTACTTGATTTAAGCAATGGTGGGCCAGAACAAAGGTCCTTGATCTGAATATTCCCATACATTCTATTTTCAGAAATCAAAATCTGACCTTGTGCCTGTGATCCATCTGTCCCCTCAGTACTGTTGTGTACCTTCCTACATTCCCCCTCTGAGCCTGCTTGCCATTCTCTGTCCCTGCTTGCCAGCTGTTTATTTTCTCTTCATCAACTTTTTTTGGGAAGATGCCATTTCATTTTCCGTCAGGTCTCTCCTCTCTTTCATTGATTCTCATCTGTATTTTTCCCTTCTGCCCTCACCCAGCTCTAGACACATTTTCTTCTCCATTAAGTTAACTCACAATTCATCAAGATTGTGCACTCCAGAGCCAAGCAGATATGGAGCATTTGAGAAGAAAAAGCAGGGATTGCTCCAGCTTGCTAATAAAGGGTATCAATCTTGCTCCCATTTTAATGAAACAAGTTGTAAGCTTCTCTTAGTCACACTGATGAAAGTGTTTTGCTAAGTTTATCCCTAGCACGAATTCCACAACACAAAGTAGGGGAAGAAGGGGGTACAGCATTGAGAATAATGGATATATATTTTTAGCTAATGGATATTGTGTATTAGAAAAACTAATAATGTTTTGGGGGTTGTAATAAGATAATAACATCCATCTCTGTAGTGAAGTGGAGGGCCAGGACCCTCACTCTGAAGGGCACATATAATGGCCATTATGTATGTTCACAAGGTCAGTGTAGACCACATCAGACCACATTTATGAAAGTCTTAGGGAAGGGTGAGGGATTTTGTTCCATTATTGAAAGGGTTTTACAGCATCAAATCCAGGAGACATAGGTAACTCCAGCATTCTTCTTCAGAATTCCTCTTGCATTTCCCCAGAGTTACCACTACTGACATTTGACACAAAGCTCTGTCCTAACTGGATGGGTGTCTCATCTCTCAGGACTGCTCAGGATGTGCAGCTCCCACCAAGAACAGTTCACCATCCCTGTGCACATTGAGGGGAAAGGGCCTCTCTAAACTGCTTCAGGAGATCAGGGCTTTGCTTCCAAGGATGGAAAAGGAGCTGTCTGCACACAGCTGAGGAGTATATTTTTGAAGCCACCTCACTTTCCTGTTAACATCACTTCAGGGACTTAAAAGCCATTCCTCATCCCCAAATCAAATTCTACTTTTCCAGTTTCATCCTTATCTCCCTCTCCCACCAGCACTTAGTGAGCTTGGATAGAGTCTAATGCCAACAGTGCAGCAATGAGCTACTCTGCAGTCTCTGTGTAGTCTTTACCTCACATTTCTCCAGGCAGGAACTGCAGAAGAGCTTTTCCCCCTTTTCCAGCTGAAAGGGTTCCTCAGCATGGGTCTGCCAAAGCCAGTGTACATCCTCTGCTTCTCCATCATCAAATTCTGCTCCACATCAGGACCCTCGCAAAATTCTGAGCCCCTGGCAAAGGGCTCAAGAGCAAAGGGAACAGGAAGGACTGAAATATCCCCCCACTCACCTCAGTGCTCTTTTGAATCTCTGCATTCCCAAGTTACAGATGCATTTTTGTGAGAAAGATGCAACCACCTCAATCTGGTGTCTCCTCTCATCTCATGTTAATCTTCCATACCATTACAATATTACACACCAGTATGAATACTGCTTTTAATGCTTTATTCTCCCTTATTCCCACGAGAGATCTCATTTGCTGTCATCCTGAAATAATATGACATATTATCACCAGCTATCAAAAACTACAATTTCTCTGTCTCTCCTGGGAAGTGTACTTTATACCTGCCTTCTCACCAGGATAAACTCTTAAGAATGACTGGAAACAGAGAAAATCTGGCCTACCTGAGCCTTTGTACTACAATGTGACCAAAAAAAAGGGATGGTGCAAAAAAA
>VXBB01016993.1:2432987-2450279 GCA_013399915.1 Illadopsis cleaveri | reverse complement strand
AAAAAAAAAAAAAAAAAAAAAAAAAAAAAAAAAAAAAAAAAAAAGCCAGGTCATCATCAGAATACAGGATCTTACCATCAAAAATTCACAACTGTCAAAAAGATCAACTCATTGTGACAGGACACCTCCTACTTTGATAAGTACAAAACATGAGCTGTGATGATGATATAACTTGTTGTGGTTAGATTGGGTTTTTTCAAATGATAAATGAACTCCTTGGTTGTTTTCTCTCTTGTGATGGTTCTGAAAGGAGAGACTGTACAATGGCAGAGCATAATTGAATTGTAAAGACAGAGGCACAGATGGATAACAACTCTCTGTCATTTGTTCCTGAAACTTCCTAAATGAAACTCACATCAAAATGTGAAAATCCGTAAAGCATCATTAATTTCAAGGGATCAGAGTAAGATTTTAAGCAGGAACTATGAAATAGTTTCTGTGTGTACTCTTCTGATGTCTTTCCTATTTCATCTAATTAACAATAAAACAGATGTCCCGTGACAAAATCAGCTTTTTCGTCCAATAACACCCTGACAATCTAAAAATGCCAAACCCTTCACATATGTAAGTTAAATGTCATTGGAGACAGTTGATGCAATTTAGAGACAAAAGCAAAGGGAATATTAACTTTGGCTAACTGTCTACAGGGCTGCAAAAAAACCCTACTGTCTGCCCTTCAGGGTTAGAGATCTCTAGTGCAGTGCTTTTTGGGGTAACCCTTTTCTTTAAATGTAATCTTCCAATCTTTAAAAAAGTGAAATTGGTAAGTTATANATATATCTTATATATATGTTATACTATATTATATTTTAATATATATATATAAAAGTTTAACTACTCAAAGTTCTTTTAAATGCTCATATTCTGAAGTAAAAGTGGTCTGTATTTCCTGTCACCCAGTTGTAAGAGCCAGGAATAAAGGAAAATTGAACTTCAACTCAGAAAAATAAACCAGTAATATAATAGCAAAAATGATCCAACTTCCTTTACGTGGCTACATAAACATGGGAAAACTCCCAGCATTGGTATGTGCTTACAATAAGCAGCTCAAATATTCCAGCACCACAAACATTCACTCATTAGCAGTCTGTTCCTGCTGCTAATTTACCACCTGCCCTCCTCTAGATGATGCACAGGTCATTCACATGCAGGTTGGCATCAAAGGCAGGCTGTTCTCTGGACAGGGAATTCTCCATTTGTTTATGTTTTCCTCAGGAATTACACATGGAGGAAGGTAGTCGATGCTCCTTCAGGTGGAGAAGTCTAATATAGAAATATTCACAGCCCTCAGCCTAAGAATATCTCCTCCTCATGTGTGCCCTCAAAGAAAATTAGGTTATTTTTGGTATTCAGAAGATACCCTTTAGAACAATACAATTATTCTGAAGATACTTCATCTCTTTATGAAATGTGATACACAGCACTCAGAGCGACTCTGGAGCAAAGTTAATCATAGTTGCAATCGTGTGTCTTTTCCAATTCACACAGTTGTGTGATTGACAGAAACTCCCAAAGCAGAATCCAATTAAGTATAATTTTGATTCTCATAAGACAAGTCTGCCTTTGTTGTAACACCAAAATCAGTTCTGAAACACAGATAAAACAGATATTAAATAATGTAATCTGAAGCTTCTGAGAGAACAAACGCCACCAATAATAATGCTGCCACTGCTCCCTTCTGCAGAATTCAGAGTTGGTTCTCTCCAAAACTGAAATATAAACA
This sequence comes from Illadopsis cleaveri, assembly GCA_013399915.1. Lineage (NCBI taxonomy): Eukaryota > Metazoa > Chordata > Aves > Passeriformes > Timaliidae > Illadopsis > Illadopsis cleaveri. The sequence goes on along the minus strand of VXBB01016993.1, from coordinate 2,448,556 downwards.
TCTCAAGTTATGGGATACTAGGGGGCAGATTTTTGAGGTTTTTAGGCACCTGAAAGTGCAAAGACTCCCAGAGATTTTCAGAAACACCAGGACACCTACTCCCACTGAACCAAGAGAAGCTACAAACTAATCCTCAGAGTATGAGAATTATGAACATATATTGTTGTTGTGTCCCCTTCAGCAGATTATATTGTCTGTGATTCATCTTCTGTATAAAGAAGTGTTTTGATAATGCTGGGTACAGGGCTGATGGTACAGCAATGCACTGGTCTGTGGGAATAATCACCACGATTTGTTATCCAAAAACCTTGGGAACTTCTGCACTAACATACTACTACTACTTATCTTAATCCACTAAACACTGTCCAAAATTTGATCAATTCACCCACTATAATCTTTCTTGCTTCACCAAAACCTTCTTCAGCTGTATTCAGTTCTTCCACACAACCCCTAATCTGCCTGTGCTTTTCTCCTCCTCCTCTTGCACACTGAGGAATAGGATAAAAGAGTTTGTTACTTGCAGTGTGACCTCTGCCAGACTGGGGTCAGGAATTAACACCATCTTCTCATTCAGTGCCCATACCATGCCAGACATGGGATGGTTTCCCATTACCTGCCTGTTTGATCTACCTGCTGCCAGTGGTTTTGTGCTTGGTGCCACTGGCAGCCCCTGTAATCACAGTGACAGCATTTTACAAGTGCAGACAGACCTGCTGCTTTCCAGCCCTTTATTCTGCTCTTTTCACGGAGCCAACAGAAAGGATCCGAATCCTTGAGGTGCCCTTGCAGATCCACTGCACGGATGGACTGGCCACCACCACAGGAGAAAGAAAAAAACCAAAAAAACCCACTTCCAATAAAAGGACACGTTTCAGAAATTGGGTTTGGGTTCTCAACCAAAAGGCTAAAGCCTAGGGGAACGGGAGCGGCACCGCTGGGACAGCCCAGGGGAACAGGAGTGACCTCGCTGGGACAGCAGTGACATCGCCGGGACAGAGCGGGGGAACGGGTGTGACCCCGCTGGCACAAGAGTGACACCGCTGGGAGAGGAGTGACCCTGCTGGAACAGCAGTGACCCCTCTGGGACAGCAGTGACACCGCCGGGACAGCCCAGGCGACAGGAATGACGCCGCTGGGATAGCTGTGACCCTGCTGGGACAGCCCGGGGAACAGCAGTGACACCTCTGGGACAGCCCAGGGGACAGCAAGGACACCGCAGGGACAGGAATGACCCCGCTGGGACACCGCTGAGACAGGAATGACCCCGCTGGGACAGCAGTGACCCCGCTGGGACAGCAGTGACACCCCTGTGCCACCGCTGGGACACCCCTGTGACCCCGCGGGCCCGGCCCGGGCCGGGCAGCGCCGCCCCCGCTCCGCGCAGTCTCTGCCGCCCTCTCGTGGCCGAATCCGGACAGCGCCCCGGGGGTGTCTCGCCTTCTTTTTGGGAGCTGCCGTCCTCAAACATTAACCTTGGAAATGCGGAATGAAATGTTTTGCCAGCTCCTGCAATGGTTTAAATAAACCACCGTGCGTACAACCCAGCGGGATGTATCACATCACACCGTCTTACGGGGCTGCAAAAAGTAAGTCCTAAATCCACCCGTGCTGTGGTCACAGCAGTGGGATTCAGACCTGCAGGGTGCTTTACAAAGTCCCAAAGGACAGGCTCGTTCTTCTCCCCCCTTCGGCCTGCATTCCTGGATTAGGATCACAAGGGGAAAAGGCAGAGAGTTTCCATAAAGAGACCTTTGCAGAGTCACCACCATTTATTTTGAGCCTGTACACACAGACTCACCTTGATCATGCTGTGCCTTAGGCCTGTGTCACCTTCATTGGGTGATACAATGTTTTATTCCTTACCTAAACAGCCATGAAATGGAAGATATTACATGGGACGTGACCAAAGCTTTCTTCAAGAGAAAAAAGAAAAAATCACCACAACCAAAACCACCCAACCTAGAGTGATCCACATGATAAATTGCGTTTTCTATTCCCTTACCCATCTATATTCCTCATGGGCATGACAAATTAAAAGCATTTCACACAATTCAGTGAAAGTATAACCAGGGTGCTAAGTAAACATATTGGCACAGACGCAGCACGAGCAGCTCAGAACACTCGTGAATGGGCAAAAAGCCTCTACTAGTTATGACAGACAAGTTTGGCACCAGAAAGGGTTTCTATTTTTAGCCCAAATTCCAAAGGAAATGAAGTTTATGCAATCGTAGTACATGCAAGTGTTGTGTGCCAGTCATCTGCACCACAATCCTACTATCACTACTCGACCTGAACAGCCACCTGTAGCCTAAGTGTCATAAATTATGGAAATGGATTGGAACTTGGTTCATTTAGCAAGTCTAGCTGGGGAGAAATTCCCTGGAAGTGCTCTGACTGCAGAGCTTCTAACAAACTTTAAGGCCTGCACAGAAAGGTGCAGGATTTAGTGCTGACCTCTCCTTTTGTCTCTGTTAGAGTAACCAAGTGCAGTCAACAGTTTCCAGCAAGGATCTGCAGTCTACTGCATGCTTCATTCCATGAGTCAGATCAGTGCAAAATAAATAAATAAAAATATTTTTTAAAAAATCAGCAAGAATCAAATTTACCAGTTTGTGAATGGGTCACAACAGGGGTCTGAAGAAGGAGGTGAAAAGGGTCTAGGTGTGCTCAGCAGAAATCCCACTTGGATCTGGGTCTGCACATTGCACAGACTCACAGAAGGATCCCCTCCCCAAAGCACTGAGGATTTAGCAGCACAGAAACTGGGAGGCAGGAGAGAGTCACTTGGTGTTGAGTACAAAGCTGAGACTGCATCTGAGGTCATCAGATGCGAATCAGTTAAACATTTGTGGCATATTTGTTTTTACCTAAAATAAATAAGGGCTTTGGAAAATGGCAGAAATGGGCCTTTTTATTTATTTAAATTGCTTTTCTTACTGTGTTAATAAAAGTATTGCATGACATTCTCAGCTGCTGTTCCCTTAGTAGCTAGAATTTCCTCCCTCTGTGAATTTCTGGTGCTGACATTTTACTTTTTTCTAATCGTTGAGCTCAAGGCAATTTTTTCTCACCCAGATTTCTTTACAAATATTTGGGCTTGTTCCTGCATTCCTCAAAGCCAGTGAAAATCCTGAATGTGCAAGGAATGCAGAAGCAAACCACAGAGTAATTTATGTTTTCTATTTCACTCGCTTTGAAAGTCCCTGAAGAGACATATCACTGTTTATTACTCCAATAAAACTTTCCTAATTCACTCAAGTGAGTTAATGACTGAGAAACCTCCTGGATATTACCAAATTGGCAAAACACAAATGATTACTGTATTATTTTCTAAAAAGCAACCCTAATATAAGTTTTTTTCTTGTGAAGTACACCTGTATTTTATTACTTGTTGCAGTGCCTTACTGCTGAATAGCAAAGCTTCTGTGGTTTACTTGAAAACCCAACAACGTGCAAGACTGCACGGGATCTATGACTCTTTAACCTGAAAAACACAGGTTTCCAGAACTCACACACACCCCACCATCTTAGGGTGTGTCCGAGCTGTGGAAACTACAACTGAGATTAATGAAATCCTAAGAAACAGTCTCCCCTTTTGGCTTGCATTTCAAACAAGTCTGTCAGCAGCAGCTGTTCAGCAAGGCCCCGACTTCAAGCGCTAGATTTATCCCTGCCATGTCAATTTTATTTACCCTTTACATACGGGCAGAGTATCAAATTAAGACCTGAGTTAAGGGCTGTTTGTTGTTTTTTCCCAGCCTAAGACCCACCCAGCACTGCGGACCTTTATTGCCACAGGTGCCGCCGGCTGCTGCTCTAACACAAATAAAGAATCCATCAAATCCAGCGCTGTCACTCCTCGTTTGCAGTGGCGTGGGGGATAATCACGTGTGGGATGCCAGGACTCTGCTGGCGCCTCACAAACCGCGGTGAGAAATGGGAATACCTGGAACAGCAGCCCAGCTTTGACCACACAGTGGCAGCAGAACCAAGACACTGCTCAGACAAGCCCCGCATCAAACCTGCCGCAGCAGCAAACTTCCACTGGCTCTGGGCGGGGGAAAGAGGGAAATGGTATTGTAAAAATGCGTTAGATGAGATATACAGCTGGAAGTTGTAGAGAATTTCCCGAAGTTTAAGGGCTCGATTTGCCTGTTTTAGGTTGAGGCAAGCGACTTTGTGATACCTCATTTTTCTGGAAAAATCCACTCTGTGCTGAGCCTGGCTGAAAGCTGCACCTGAGGACAAGCTGTGCCACTGATCAACCTCCAAGTGTTCCAGAGAAAGGGTGAAGAAAGGGTGAGATTAAATATAGGAGGCAGCAAATCCTGCCAGCATTGTTCTGGAAGCCTTCAAGCAACGTTCTGAAGCAAATGGTTCCAACCCATTTATTGCAAAAGGCAGTTTAATAGGAGTTTTGCTCAGTCAACAGAAGTAAAATTATTTATTAATTAATTAATAAAAAATAACAACAAGCATGAAAAGAGGGCTTGATCTGCTTCCCACTGCCATGAGTAATTCAGGAACAGCTGTCTCAGTGTCTGAATACTTTTGTTTATGCCACTCTCAGCCAGTGGGATGAACAAACCAGCTTGGAATGGCAAAGGAGCAAAGTCAACCCCATCTCATTCCTGGCTGTCAGCAGGAAAAAGAAAGCCCAGGTCCTTCTCCCTGCCCTCAGATAGCCAGTCCTCCACCATGGAGTGATATCCCAGGGAGTGGGGGGTCCGTCTGTGCAAAGGTTTCAGCCCCAGGCAGCAGCACACCTCAGCCATGGTGCAAGAGCAAAACCTGATGTTTTGAGCTCCTCCCCAGGCTGCAGCACACAGCATCCACTTGTCAAAACACCCAGTGCAAGACTCTCACAGGATTCAAATGGAGCAAACAAGAAGCAGCACAGGAAAACAAACACCAGATGGAATGGAGGAGCAGGGTGAGGAAGAAGAAAAAAGCTCTGTGGTCTACACAGACTCCACAAATCCTCTTTGAGGAAATGGGCTGAATGGTAGGGGTGGGAGCGAGGAGCAAGATAAGAGATGGGGAATTTTCTCACTTGTTCCAGAGCCCTGCAGGGACCCTGCTCCAAAGCCAGCACTGCCCTCTCTGCACACCCCTGCTGGGCTGTTCTAACTCCCACTGGGATGGACTTTGGGACCAATAGGATCCTGGTCTAGGAAACTGCCACAGAGCAGGCAACAACTGCACGAGCCAGCAGGGAACACCAGCACCCACAGCAGCTGGCGAGGAAAATTGTGGTTTCTGGAGCTTCACTGCACAAGGGCACAAAACACTGTAAATTAATTAACTGCCCTTCTGTAAACCAGATGCATTGCTGCAGCCAGGTGTGAGGCAGGAAAGGGTGAAGCACTGTCTGAGGGCAAAGTGAATCATCCATAGCATTAAACAAACTTGTCAGGGGCTGAGTGCTGCAAACTTAGAGGAGGAGAGCAGCATGTATTCACCACACACATTTTTCAGTTGGCTGTGACCATTTAACTGAACAGAGAGTCATCTGCCTTAATCATTACTATTAAATTTATTATTCATTAACCACATGAATTATTTAAATTTAAGACTTTGGATCCTGGAAGCCATTGAGAGACACTGACTGCCTTCAGTTTCTGATAGTTGGCAAGAGCCTGTCTTCTGGTACTGCCAGCCTGAACTCCTAAACAAGTCAGAGCTGGTCTTGGACTGCTTCAAACATAATATTTTAGTAGCTCTGTCATTCCCTTCATTTCATCAAACCTTTAACATTGATGACTTCATTTTTTCTTCTTCAGGTAGGTGGCTAAAAGTTTGCTTTAAAGCATGATCTAAGGTTCTTGAGGAATTCCAGGGCTTTGGGATTCAGATCTGACAAAAATCCTTGCAGTACAAAAAGATATTCAGTAAGTCACCGACTTCAGCCAGCACTCACAGTCCAGGTTTAGGTGCAGTAATTGTTCTCCTTTCTCTCTTTCTACTGTACAGGAAGAAAGTTTGGGCTGAGGAGGACACAGTACACCTGTGCCCCAGGAAACTCCCTCTGAGCCCACAGGAGCTCCCTGCAGCACAGGAATCTTAACCCCAACCTGCCTCAGTGGCAATGAGGTGCCCAAACCACATTTCCCTCTGCATTTGCTTGCAAAGGGGACACCTCTCAACCTCTGCACTCCCACTGCTGGCGTTTGAACAAGAGTTCGGTGGGTGCCTTTAAAGTTTTAGACACGATTGTTAAAACAAAGAGGATTAGGAGACACCACTACTATTAGAAACCTCCTGCATTCCCCCAGTCATCCCTTTAAGTACCTCTCAGGAGAGAAGCTGCTTCCTGAGCCCTTTCAAGCACCCTGCAACACTGCTTGGTAACTGGATCTCAGGAAACAACAGGCTGAGCACCCAGTAGGGTTTTTTTCAAAGGGATTTTAATGGCAATGAGTTAGAAACCACTTTGAAAAGCACATCACATGCAGCCACAGGAATCTGATACCTAACTTAGAGAGAAGGGCTGCAGGTTTAGGAGCCAGAGCAAAGGACAGAGTTGATGAAGAGGTTCTGTTAAAGACGGACCTGCCATTTAAAGTACAAAATAGGTGGATGAAAAAATACCATTGCTGTAGGAGGACAAAAATTAAATCCTTTTTTGGTGAGATTATGAGATATTCATTAAAAGACTTCTGTCCAGAACATGGCATAGTTTCTGCCTAGAATATTCTCATGACGGTGATGTTTAAATAAAATACTAAACACTGGATTACAACTGTAATATTCAATTTTATATAGATATATAAAGAAATTTTAAAGGGGTTTTACAAGAAAGGACCTATAGTAACAGTTTTAAACTAAAAGAAGGTAGATTCAGATTGGATATAAGGAATATTCTCTTTTTCCAATGAGGGTGATGAAACACCAAAACAGGTTGCCCAAAGAGGTTGTAGACACCCATCTACATGGATGGAGAGCAACCTGAACTAGTTGAAGATGTCCCTGCTTGTTGTAGGGACAGGGTTGGAGTCAATGACTTTTAAAGGTCCCTTCCAAACCAAACCATTCTGTGATTCAAGGATTTTTAATTTTTTTTTAATATTTTGGCCTTCTTTTTTAAATGGTATTTTCTGAGAATGCAGTTTTCTAATTTTGTGATTCTTTCATAAAGGGAGAAATAGGCTATTTATTCATTTAGAAAAAAAAATTACTTCTAAACAATAAAAACATCATAGAAAGTTGGAGACCAAAAATCCAAGGTGACTTTTTAACTTTTACTTAACTCAGAACAGATAAATTATAGGGACCAGATATGCCACATGACCTTTTCATCTTATTGGTAGAAAACCCTGAGATGTGTATTTTATGATCTGTCAAAACCATTACTTTTCCTCAGTGAGGAATGCTTCCCCCCTAAATAAGTCAGCTCTCATTTTGACAGAGTTCCAGCTAATAAGATAAGATTCAATATCCATACTGTGCACCCCTTTTGCAAGTCCTAATAAACTAGGGTGCACTTCTGGAAGGATAAAGAATTCATGGCTTACACTTGTATCTGTATAAACCTGCTTGGTCTTCAAGAAAGAACTGGATGAAGGATGAGAGAAAATTGAGAATAGTGACTTTTGCTGTGTGGTCCTCAGGTCTTCATCAATGTCAGTAAAGCAGCATGAGACGTCCCAGGAAAGATTATTAAACAAAAAGACCCCATACCTTTTTTCTCAGCTATATTTCTCTTAATTATAATTACTTTTCTCTTGACCAGCAATTTTACTGTGCTGAAATGACTACAGCCTTTCCGTGTTCAAGCAGCATCTTTGCTATGCTAATACCCACCTGCTTTTCAACATCAACACAAAACAGAGTTGTAACTCATTATTACTGAATTTTTGGTGAATGCTCAGAGCTGTCCAGGGCACACAAGAAAAAAAGCAGTTTCGTATTGCATAGACTGCAAAATTTTTAAATATGAGAACGTGTCAGTATGAAAGTCACTGAGACCATTCACGTGGCATGAAATAACACAGGAGTTCCCAAGGTTTTTGGGAATTCAGGTATTTCAAGTCTAAAAGTGGATCTCAGACAGCCACATGATCTACTTACTACCTGATTTCATATTTTATCTTTGCAGTGTGGATTTTACAGAGCTCATACACATGATGGTTTTGATGTCCCATTCTGATCTGCATCCGTATCATTATCTTTCTAATCTACACAAAACAAACTTCATCACAAAACACCCATTTCTCATTGATCTCCTGAGAATAAGTTTGCCATAATCAGCAGCCCTGCTAAATTATCCTCAACCTTAAATCAGCACATAGTCAGCATGCGTGACATGATGCAGAGGGAACTGCTGTGTTAGAAAATTTAATTGGTAAAGAAACTACAAATGGTAAATGAATTCACAAGGGTAAGAGATGTATAGAAATATGTGCATACACTGACATATTTATGTGTGTATACATGCACACGCAGAGATTACTGTCACTGAACTCAGCCACCACTTCACACACTGATCTGTGAATTGACCATTTGGTTAATTGTTAATTTCTTTAGACATAAAGGAAAAGCCTATAATTATTAAACAACTGCCATGTGGCTTAGTCAAAAAGGGGGGCTTTTCACCACCCCTTAAGGTAATCTCTACTACACCAGCAATTCATTGCTTCTCAATATAGGGAGGAAACATTGTTCTGAAATTTTTTCCTTAGTTATAGTGAACACAATTCAGGGAAAGACAATTTCAGCCTTCCTCCTCCCCAGTGCTTAGAAATACAGTGCAGGCCCCTACAAAACAGCCTTGAGGATATAAACACGAGTGGTCTCCTAGGAGTAACTTGTCAAAGCACCTCCAGTATTTCAACTGGGCCATCAAGCCTTTTGCAAGGTCAAGTGTTACATGCATGGCATGGAGTAATTTGTAATGTTTGAAGAACTAGAGGTAGGTCTAAATTTAGGATCCTGTTCCAAATTTAAAAAAAAAAAAAAAGCTAAGTGAAATGCTTATGAAATTAATTGTACAGGATGTGATAGAAGTTATTGGAAATTGTATTTTCAACTCTACAGCTGGCACTTACATACTGGCCTTTTTCCTTTTCCATGTTTTATCATGAGAGGTTGGCTGGTAGGTTTAGTTTTATCTCCAGTCAGATTTGTCTCTCAGTTTTACCTGTTCATAAAATGTGGAGCCATCACAGACATTTTCCTGACTACCATCAGACACAGGATTGTTTGGATGAGACCACAATTGCTCCACATTGTCTCATCACAGACCAAACTCCACCTTCAATTTTTGGGTGGTATTCCAAAGGGAAAATCCAACTTTAATTTTCTATCAGTGACATACAACAGTCCCATATCATTACTCTCTTCCATGTCTTTTGCAAGAGTTTTGCAGTGCTGCCAGCACCGGGGTGATGCTTTAACAGTGACTCTCAGGTTTCCACTTTGTTACACCATTGTCTCATTTCCTCCAGGCTGCAAAGCCAAGGTAGATGGGTTTACTAGAATGCCAACAGGATTTTCCCCATTCCAACAACATAAATGTCTTTATTGTTCATTAAATGCTGTTCTGCAAATACTGGCCAATGGTATTTCTGTAGCATTAATGTCAGAAGCCTATAGGATTCTGCAGATTATATTAAAAAATATGTACTTTTGTACACCACCTCTCCATCCTGTTAAGTCTATTGATTTAATAAAAGAAGGCATCTAAAATTATTTAATTTTTTTTAATCAGAGCAAGGAATGCCAGTAGGAATAGCTGTTCTCACTGCAAGTTGTCTAGGCAGAGAAAAGCTCATAATTCATTGTCTGCCTAAGAAATTCTTTAAGGAGAAGGTTTTTACTTCTTCATCTTGTTTGCTCTGTTGGTTGATTGGCATGTATCTCTGTATATAACTATATCTATGGCACAATGTTATAATAGCAAGGAAAACAAAATTACTACCTCTGCCTGACATTTCATCAGCACTGCTTGGGAAATATCATCCCTGAAAAACACAGAACAGGGGGTTACAATTAACACTAAGAAGTGTTAATTAGACAGAGCTGAAATGACTTATTATAAAGCAGAGGGTATTTTACTTTTCCATGTCTCACAACAGTACAGCTTCCTGAGTGAAGTCAGGGGCTCTGCTGGGGTAGCACAAAGTGAGGAAATGCATAACCCCTTGTTTGCTGTACTTTATCACTGCACAAGTACTTATTAACAAACATCTTCTTTGGCACATGTTCGTGTATATTCAGGGTCTCTTTTGCCATTGTTAGAGCTCTGCTCTAAACTCTGAGGAATTTGACACATTTTAATGAATGAAGACAGAGTCCAGGAGAGCTTTCCTGCTACAGAGATTGCACACTTAATTAGGACCCTTATTAAAAATAAATACTCAAGTAGTACAAAAGTCTGCAATTCAAGTCTCGTGTGTCTCATGGTGAAACTGGAGACTGTCAATATTAATAGTCACTTTTTAAAAAATAATAAATTGTTTTGAGTAGCTCAAGGTCAAACAGTGTTGGTAAATCAGCAGCAGAATTTAGTACACAAACCAAACCTTCAGAGACCCGTGCGCAGTTTTCACTACAAAACCTTACAGCTTCCTTCATTTGCAAGGTCCCAGTGGTGCTCTGAAATGGCAATATCTCATTCTTATTCCATGAGAATAATCCAGTGGAAGTTAAACAAACCAACCTGCAAAGATAAAGGGTAATTGTACCCTTCAAAAGACTGGACATAAGTTAGTATGCTTGACTTTCAGTGTAGCACACTCAGCTGAAGCATCAGTTATACCTGCTTCAAAATCATTTCATTTCCAGATTAATCTCAGAACTGGCCTGGAGCTCACACCCACTGAGCACCAGCAGCCTGTTGCTACCACAGGAAGCACTTTGGTTTTGTGCATCCTGCTTCCAGACAATATTCTCTACTTGAGACTATGAAGAAACAAAGGCAGCTTTTGCCCAAGTAAGTCCAGAATCTGAGTGTAACGTCTGAGAGCCCCACTTACACCACAGACTAAACTGAGAGGAAAAGAGATTCTCAGTTCATTGACATATGTGGCAAAATAAAACCCAAGCAGCACCAACCAGAGTGATGTACACCAATATTTTCATTGTTATTGTTGCCCACAAACCCTTCAAAAGCTTTAAGAAAATCAGCTACAACCTGTTTTTCCAAAACTGATGGGCAATTCTCAGAACTCAGATAACAAAACTGTAAAAGTAGTCATGAAAATTTAAAAGGAAAAAAAAAGGGCAAAAAAAGCATGACAGTAGCCTGAGGGTCAAAATCTTTCAAATGTTTCAAATTTAACATATGATCTGAGGATCTATCAAAAAAAAAGTTCTTAAGGATAAAAATTTCATACGAATTTCCATTATGTTACAACATAGTTAATTCTTGAACTGGGGGAGCATGTCTTTCAATTAAGGCTGGGGAAAAAAAAAGATTCATGATACCATAAACATCTGGAAAACAATAGAGACAGTCAACAAAGATGGCTCTGTGCAAAACATTTACTGAAAATCACCAACATGATCCCTTTTGCTGTTGCATTTTGGATGCCAGATGGCTGGAGGGAGTTCCAGCAGGCAATTTCTTAATGAGAATGCCTCTGTCCAATATCATCAATGTCCATCAGGAGCAGAATCTACCCTGCTGAGGCTTCCAGGAAAACCAGACATTTCACCAATGACTTCACTAGGTCAGTCTTACCTTTTCACAGTCTACAGAACATCATTTGCTGTTGTTCAGCTCAGCCCATCTTATCAGGATTAACTTCCTTTAGACATTTCAGTGATGAGGATTAAAATAAAAAGGCTGTGGGGCTTCTTGAACAGCCTTAGCTCCACTTTTGGCCATTTTTAAGAGCACACCTATCACTTATCACCTCCATCACCACAGACTTCCAGCTTAGCAGAGCCATTTCCCTCTCAAGAGCTGAGTGCCCCATTTTGCCAGCCCTGGTTCTAGTCAGAAACAAACCTTCCAGCCAAGCAGATTGGTATCCTCATCTCACACAGGTCTGAAGCCCTTTCCAGATCCAAGACACACATGTCCTTGCTTGCCAAGACAACACAAGTTCTTCTTTCTGTGACCAAGGTGCTGAAAATTAGCTGAGCCCTCTCCCACGAGGGAGATCAGGAAGCCAAAGTGCAATGTGCACAGGGCAAGTTAACATTTCAGCCTGCCATCAGAATCCAGAGGCCTTTCCATGTAACCCTCAGGAAGTAACTCAGTAATGGTGACACATGTGACAGTGCCTTTACCAGCTTCTCCAAGTGCCTGGCATGAGTGTGAGGTACATTCTGATCAGTTTGAAACCATTACACTCCCAGTAAATTAGAGTTGGGTTAACTCCTTCATCTGGTGTACTTTGGGCAACAGATCATGTTTGTAAACCACGTGATGGGCTAACTTTCCCCCAAATCCAGCAAGTTTTATGCTACCACCAATTTTTATGTTCCCACATATTTTCCAATGGATCTGAAAATAGAAATTCAATTAGTGTTTTGATACCCTTTTCACCTGTTGAACAGGAGGAACATTATAATATAAGTATTGTAGAAAAGGGGCCCTGAAAACACCTTTCTGATCCCTTCTGGTGCACATGAAGCTTTCATGGAGAAGGGTAGAGATTTTTGTGAGAGGCTGGAGTCACGTTTTCCTTGCCAAATCTACTGGAGCAATTTTCCTACTCTTGGCCCCACTGCATCAAGATTGCTTTCTCTGTGTCAAAGTAAAGCTTCAATAATGTGGATAAAAAGAATGATTAGAGAAATCAAACATGGTTCATCCCTCTAAGCAGGAAAAAAAGCCAGGCATCTCGTAGCGCACATTCTAGCACACTGGACTGAGCATTGCAATTTTAGTCCTGTGTGCCTGATCATTTGACATTTACTCCTATTGAACAGGCCCTTAATTAGATTCTTCTGCCAGAATAAGATATCTGACTCTCCCCTTACAAAGCAAAGGCTCTCCAAGTTATAATCTCCACTACTTGCCCCATTCATTTAGCTGTAAATATCTATGGCTAACCTTGCAAGCAGGAGATTTAGAAAACTCAGGAAATCCATAGGTTCTACCCAAGGTAAACCACGGGCTTCCCCAAGCCACAAGAGGAAATCAATATGCCATATCCCACTTACAAGAAAGTGAGGGAATGTTTCGATACCTTTGTTCCCTGCAAAGCTGTTTCACCGGTGAGTCCCTCCTGCACAAATCCCAGCTCGTCCTCGTGTCTTCTGCTGCTGCTGTTGCTGCTCCTGGTTAGAGGCTCGTGGTCTCTGTCTGGATCCAGCTCCCCTTAGCAGAGGTCACACCCCTCTCCCTCCCCTGACTCCAGGTCCTGCTGACCTTTAGGTCCCTTTCAGGATCTGCTGAATGGTTTACAGGGGCCCTGCCTTGCTATCCCTGCTCCTATCTTGTTGAATTTCTGAATTTCTCCTATATTCTGGTCCGGGGTGGGTACCCCATTTCACTTCCAAACATCTGATTTTAGCAACAACCTCAGCATTTTAAGGCCAGCCAGTCTTGTTAAATCTCCCTATAAACATAAACCCCAAGCAGATCTTTTAAAAAGCCTCTGTAATTCATGCTTTCCATCTGCCTGCCAGACCACACAAAAAGATCCACTCTCTATTTCTGGTTTCCTTTCCATTTCCCTCTTCCCCCCAGGAGCCTGCCCTGCTGTCACAAACCTACTAAAATTTGCACAGATCCTGCCCATCCATTATATTTTCCCAGTTAAACAGGTAAATACTTTCTGAGGATACATATGGCAGATCTGTAACTATTGATGGGTAATAAGACTTTGGGTAACCTGCTTTGAAGGCATTTCTATATCTTTTTTCTGATTTTTTCTGAAATTTATCTATGGTTTTACCCATTTATTTTTTATCTATCCATGTACTGAGGGGAAAAAATTAAATTTTTAGAAACAACCTTAGCATAACTTTCATAAGCTTCACAGCACATTAATAAGATCCAAAATAAGAAAGGAGGAAATATAAAACAGAAAATAAAACACCAAAATCTCTCTGAATTCATACTAGCTGTAAGTATAATCACATTGAGAACATGCCAAAGAATCCACCCTTACCCCTCATAGATCTGCATTGCAGAGCTTCTGTGGAAAGTTAGGAATCAGACTGTATCCCACATCTCTTACAGAAAATCAATCCACAAACCAGTCAGTATATGACAAGATTTTGCTCTTCCAGCCCATCAAAGCAGGACTGTCAGGAAGCAATGCTTTTCCCCCTGTAGTTTAGAGTTTGCAAGGATTTAAGATAAAACCTAAGATAAGACTTCAGCTCCCACATGCAGGTAAATCCAATACTGCACAAAACAGCATTCCAAACTGAATTATCCCCCAGGCAGGTGTCTCATCATGCCCTTGTCCACCTCTGCCAAATTCATACCTGGAGTGAAGAGGAACATGTGCTTATGCCAGCTTTTGGATTGAACAGGCCTCAGACCTGACTTTATTATGGTTAGAAATGTTTACCAAACAGCCAGTTGCAGTTAAAGCTATCAGTGATAGTCTGGTCTTTCAGCATTTTCATCTCCCTCGATGTACTTGCTTGCACATGAACAATCAGTGAGTCACTGTAAGAACACCCATCACATTTCTACACCAACAGCCCCTTGCTCAGGCCTTGGCCTGCATTTGAGTGTTGGTGTAATTGAGCCTCCTGACCTCTGTACAGCACCTGATAACACTAATCTGAAATTTGGGGCTTTTCATCTTTTCCTTGAAAGTGTAAATCCCATCATATAAACCACCTTACCCAGCCTGTGCAGAGTATAACTAAGCCTTAAAGGCTCCTTCAGGAAAGGCACATATATATAGATATTATATATATCATTATATTAGATAATGCACAGCAAGTGATGGGTTTTCATCTTACTCTTGTACCACAGACACCAGGATCTGGTTTTAGTGATATCCTGAATATTTCCACAACTCTTAATACTGCATCCCAGTTCTCCATTAGCTCTTGTGAGCCTAAGACTCATCAGTCCCTTGCCCTGTTCTGGAATTCACCCCTTCCCTCCTCTCCACTCCTCTTGTACCTTTAGGCACTATCTAGCACCAGACTTTCTTGCCAAAACACCTTCTCCAGCTATTTCAGCTCACCTCGCTGTTAGCCAGGGTGAGCCAGCTCGTCCCCACACCCTTTAACCTCTTCCTACCCCGGGGCAGGTCCCTTGCATTAGCAGCACCTCCTCGGCAGCAGCACCGCACCCTCCTTCCTTTGCCGCCGCTCTCAGTAATTCCCACCAAATCTTGCAACAGGCCACACAAATTAACACAATTTAACGGGGAATTCAAGGCCAAGGTGGTTTGCCCGGGGCTCCGCCGGCCGTGCCCGGGGAAAGGCAGCGGCAGCTCTCGCTGGACATCATCCGCAGGCCCAGCAGTGGCCGTGGCTCCCTGGGTCAGGAGCATCTCTTCCGTGGGTTACTAGATTCCCTAATGACATAGAAATGAGGGGTAGTGGCTGAAAAGGAATAATTTTCAGGTTAAAGTGTATGTTTAAATTAATTGTATTTTTTTTCTTTTTTTCTTTTTTTCTTTTTTTTTTTTTTTTTTTTT
>VXBB01016993.1:2384139-2418935 GCA_013399915.1 Illadopsis cleaveri | reverse complement strand
GCGCGGCGACCCTCGGCGGGGCGATGGAGCGGCCGCGGGCCGGGGGCGGCTCGACACGGGCTGCGCCGATCCCCGCGGAGGGTGCGCGGCGGCGGAGGCTCCGCGGCCCCCACAGGGACCCGCGCGCGTGTCGCAGCCTCCCGGCAGCCGCGGGGACACGCGCTGGCAGCGCCGGGAACACGCAGGTACCGCGGGGGCAGAGTGACTCGGGAGAGCCCCGCTCTGCTAATTTACCGTAGGGCGCTCCGAGAGGTTCATTAAAAAGGCTCTTGTCAGCCTCCCTAACGATCCGAGGGCTTTTTAATTATATTTTATATTCCCCCTACCCGTCTCCTAACTTCAAACACATGGTAAAAAGGATTTGCTGTTTTGTTTCAGGTAAAACCTAATAATTAAAATTCAGACCCCGTCCCATGCATCTGCTTCGCCTTTGCCAAATGAATTGAAGGGAGAGAGAAAAGCGATTTCATTGAGATCACAGATGGGGTGCAGGTTTTTGGAAGAAATTTGAGAAACACCATTGTCCAGAATCAAAACTCTATGTCTTGCCCCACAAAGGGGGCTGCTTTAAGCCCCTCAACTTCTATGGGGCTTGTTTTTTAAACTTTAAGTGTTCCGCACAATAAGCTGCCACCAAAATGTCACAACCACTCTAATTCCAAGTGTGTCTCACTGCAAAGGGTGCAGAAAAATGAAGGGAGCAAAGGGAAAGGAGTGTAATTAAAAACCCTGGAGCTCCCTCCTGCCTGCTGGGGCCCGGCGACCGGTCCGGGGCGGGGGCGGCGGGGAAATGCCCCCGCCCGTGGCAGCGGCACGGACACCCCGAAGTGCGGGACCGACCCCCCCGCGCCGCTCCCGCATCTGCCCGGCCACGGGCCGGCTCAGCACATCGCAGCGCTTCCAGATTTTGGAGGCTAAATTGTTTCATTAGCCCAAAGCAGAAGATTAATCCTTTTATTTTTATTCATGATCATGACAGCCCCGGTCGGATCTGCCAGAGGATTCCCCCCTTCAGTGTTTATTGCCCCAGGAGCTCAGGAGCCGAACAATCCTGACGGAACGCGACAGATAAACACAATCTATTACCGCTTAAGACACATATAGAGGGGGTTTGCGGAGGGGCGGGAGGGCCGCTGTAACAGCGTCATAAAAACCACGCGCGCTTGGGGCAAAACACGATCCTTGTATTCTTTTTCCAGCTCACACGCGGTATTTAAGGGGCCCTTATACAAACACAGACTTCATTCAAGTTACTGATGGACCATCCGCAATCTCCCACGGCACCGTACAGCCCCGGCCGGTGCCATCAGCCCCGCGGGACCGCGCAGAGCTGGGGCGATGCCCGAGCATGTGGCTCCATTTGTTTGGTTGGTTGCCTGTTTGTTCGTGGGTTGTTGGTTTGGGTATTTTTTCCCCTGGAAAGCCAAATTTTTCCTTGCGCGCCCCTCGCCCAGCGCCGGGCTGAGCGGCCCCATCTCCGCCCACGCCCGCGGGGAAAGGCGCGGCACCGAGGCTTTCCCCTCTTTTGACTTCGCTTTAATTATTTTATAAATATTTTTAAAATAATTTTTGGCGGAGGTGTGGGCAGAGCCGGGCCGGGGTGAGGAAGGAAGGGAAGGGAAGGAAGGGAGACCCGCGGGGGCGGCTCCGCGCCCAGCGGCCGCCTCAGCGCTCCGGTGCCCCCGGGAATTCCGCCCCGACCGCTCCGTCCCGCCCGGGAGAGGCTGAGGGGTGGCTGCGGGTCCCGCCGGTCCCGGGGCCAGCCCGGGAGCTGCCTTCATCCCCATCCCGCTCCGCCAAGCCAACATCTCCCGGGGAGCCGAGAGGTGCGAAGGCGCGGGGGGACCCGCATTAAGGCGGGGATCGCTTTTTTGGTGTTTTTGTTTGTTTATTTGGTTTGGTTTCCCCACGTTAGACGATACTGCAACAGCCACACATCGTCTGACTCACCCTCGGCTAAACCTTGAAGAAGTATTTTTCAGCAACGGAGTGCTCTCTGTAAATCGCAGATTTTACTTCAGTTCTAAAAAATACCTCCCCTTTTTTTTTCTTTATTACATCCACAAAATTATAAACTGTTTTGTTCTTCTGCATCAGCGACTTTATAGCTGTCATTAAAAAAAATTCCTTCTCCACTGCCACCACAGTTACGAAATGCTCTCCCTTACGTAATCAGTCTTAATTAATCAGGACACATAAACAGGCAAATAGGCCTAGACAAAATGAAAAATATTCCTAAGTACACATCAGAGTAATTTTTAAGCTCCTAAAATGGCTGCAACAGAATTGGGGTTTTCAAATGACAACAAATGAGGTCTACCTGTAAATTTAGAACAGGCAAGATCATGAGTAGGATGCCGTAATGACAAGGCATAAAATACTTACAAGTGATAGTAACTCATGCTAATGGGGACTGTGACAGTAGATTAAATAAAGCATAGAAGCAAACAAAATGATAAAAACTACATTTTTAGGTGAACGAAAACATACTTATATTCACTACTTTACAAAATTATAATAATTTTTTCAAATCATCCAAGTAGCAGTACCCTTTTAGAAGAAAACTGCATTAGAAGGAAGATAACAAAGAGAAATTAAAGTCACAGGTAAAAGACTAAGATTGTAACCAAAACTTTTTGAAGACACTATCTTAGATCCTCAGAGTACACATGTATCTGACTTAAAAAGACTACAGAATGCCCACAAGAAGTAGTTGGGCCGTGTGAACCAGCACATTAAAGGATGTAATTGGAAGACAGACTCAAAGTAGGAAACTAGAAAAGAAAACCAGAAAATCCATGGAAATTTAACTTTTGGAATACACAAATCCTGATTTAAACAACTGACAGAGTGCAAGAAACAACTACCAAAGATGTAAAGGATTATAAAAAATACCAGAAACAGGAAACCTGCCAGAAGATAATTGGACTAATATATTTTTATGGTGCAAAAGACTCCTTTTATTAAAAACAGAAAAAAACTAAGCTAGTCATTTGTAGTGGTGTTTACTACAGTGAAAACATATTTTCTTGAGGGGGGAAAAAAAGAAGTAACATCCGAGATTGATAGCTGGAAGCAGAAAGCAACAATTTTCACAGTGAGAGGATTCCAGCCATGTCCCCAAGAATCTGTGTGGGAACCTGTGTTATTGAAGGTACTCAGACACCACTACCTGGAGAAAAGGATCAGTGCTGGGCTGCTGATATTAATAAATAACACAAACCCATTCGAGTGGATCGAAAGGGAACAGTGGTGAACTGTGGAATCCTGTGGAACACTGTCACAACATGGAGCTGGGAAAACAGTGAAGGAAACTCAGTGGTACTAAGTACAAAATAACCATCCTGTTAACCAGTAGCTTTGTAATCACGGAACTAATGAAGCCTCCTTCTATAACCAGCAGTTGAGTGACATTTTAATTGAATTATATTAAGGCTGCAGTGTGACTTCGGTCTTTATTACATATAAAAGAATCCACAGAGGAAAGCCCTGACTAAGGACTGGATTCTCTGTTATCTAAAGAGACATTAAAACCCTTTGAAACTTTCAGGATGCTTGGGCCTGGAGTGACTCCCAAGAGTTGGATCTGGAGTGAGGCTTGCCTTCACTGCACACACTCCAGGGACCTTTCATCTGCCTTCTTATTTCCTGAATTCTGGGCTGCCGACTTTGACAAGATTTAAGGAAATTTCTGACAGCAAAACCTTTATAGCATTTAATTTGCTAGAAATTAAAAAAAAACAAAAACAAAACAAAAAAAAAAAAAAAAAACCAAAAAAAAAAAAAAAAAACAACCAAAAAACCCACCAAAAGGATGTAAAATGCAAAGGTAGCGTTAAGATACATATATAAAAAATATTTCAAGGAGCCTGATCGATTTCATCCCACATAAATCAGCAGTGCTGTCAGAGGGAGCAGCCTGGCCTTTCTCTTCCTCTCATTTTCACTGACTCCCATCAGTAAGCTGCATCAGCTTCTAAACTGCTCCAGGAAAAAAAAGTGGTCACGTTAATTAATTAGTTTGCCTGGTTCCAGTGCAAAGTGGGGGCAGAGATGGCTCTGCTGGCAGAAGTATACATCTATATCAGACTAAATTGAGTATAAAACTGCCTGGATCCTGACATGTTTAGTGCTAAATTTGATATTCCTCCACCTTTGTCATCTGTGGGAGAAATAGTTTCAGGTAGAGAACAATGTCTCATGCTGTGTACAGTGTACAGTAATTTCTACTTTCTTTCATGATGTATCCAGAAAAAATACAATTAAGGCTACTGCACTTGCCTTCTCTTTTATACAAACAGAAAAATAAAACTAAACTCAGGTGCAGAATCAACATCCAGTTTCCAGTCTCAGCTCTTTTGTTCAAAAAGACCAATGACTGCAATGAACACCCACTGTCAAGGGCTGGATTGGCTCACCCCAGGCAAGGATGCAGCTGCCAGCCTAAAGACTGATTTCTACCTTCCCTCTCATGGACCTCAAAGGAATTCTGTATTTTGGCAGTGGGCAGCACACACATTATAAGTAGCTGTGCTATGGTAGTGTTGAAGCAGACCACAGAACGTCCAGCACAGGGACTTGTTTTTCCTCAGGCCCTCACAATACTGGAAAAAGCAAAGGGTGAGTTACAATCAGTGAAAACTCCTCCTCTGGAGGAGGCCACCATCACTGTTTCCAAATAAAAATGTATCCTCTCCTTTGTCAAATGTGGTGCAAAGTCTTGGTGCTTCCCTTGGTGCCTGGCCTGAGTGCTGAGGGCACTCAGGAGCTGGGCAGCAGAGGGGGAAGCCTTTGCCCCAGGGGGAAAGGCACACATAAGACATCTCCATCATTAGCATTTCTGACTGACTGCTCCAAGCAGGTTCTGCTTCTGCCTGGTAGTGACTCTTCCACTTACGTGTTTTGTGCTTGCTGTGGGAGCTGTTCTAAGGCACTGGAATCTTCTCATGCATTGTTTGGGGAGCCTGGACACCAGGCCTGGATAATGAAGCACTTCAGTTCTGTGACTCTGGGATATTGTGATTTGATTTTTCCCCACATACAGAAGAGCGAAATCATATAACTGTTTAGTAAAAATATTGCTGCAATTGAAAATTTATTTTAAGTTTCTAATGTCACCGAGTAGGTACAGTTTATGAAAGCCAAAGTCCTCTTCTGCTACATTAAAAAGAATAGACAACCCCCCCAACACAGCTCCATTAGAAACACCCCCAGCGCTCCCACTGAGCTGAAGGGTGCATGTGCAGAGAGCAGAGAGCAAACACTCATGTTCTGCATGGTCTCTAATAATGATTTCAAACACCACTGTCAACAGGCAGAAAGTTTCCCCCAGAGCCAGTGTGCCCCACCTTCACCCCACAAGTGCCGGAAGCCGACGCATCACACGGGATTCCTTTCAGCAACAGTAATTCCTTAAGACTTAAAACTAATGCATTAATCACCTTAATGGTAATCCATTAATGTGAAGAACCTGAAGATAAAAAGGCAGAGGCAGGGATGTGCTCCGTAGCAATGGTGTTACAGTTCTAAGGTAATACTGAATTACAAAATTCGCATGGGTAGAGGATTATCCATGCCAGCAGAGCGTGGGAAGTGAATACCAGGAGAGCAGAAAATGATGGCATAGAATATTAATATTTCTACACAGGGATTTGTTTATGTTTATGGTGTGATTCAGAAAGGTGACTCGACATGGTTGCTTCTTGAAATCAGGCCCAAAGTATTTAAGGACCAAAATCATTAATGTTTTATTTAAAGAGCAATACACTTGTTTACGTCGTGGCAGAATGATCCCTGTATACTGATCTCAAAAACTTTATATCAGAGGGCAGTAATGCCACCACTTTGAACACTTCCAGTTAATTATCACTAGAACATTTTGATAATGACAGTGTATTTTGCAGTATGAACAAAATGAGGGAAAAAATAATAAGAGTTTAGGAAAAAAAAAAAAAGGCCAAACAACCTTGGGAGCACTGACTTCAACAAGTTCAACAAATATTCAAGCCACATTTAATAACTTTATAAAACTAGTATCAAAGTAAAGAATATATAGTCAAAATACAGAAATCAAGTTAAGGGAGAGAAAACAGGCTGATGAGATCAAACAGAAGTTAAACAGAACAGATTAATATAAACAAGTCAGCTGAAAGGTCGCTTTGCTTGGTGAAGCACTATTCCAGCAACTCCTTTCCTCAACAGCCAGCTTAGATGGAAGAAAAAAAAAAAAGATATGCATCACTTTAAAATCCTGCTGCATGTTTTACTGTGATTGTTTGTAGAAACAGCATCACCTCAATTCGCAACCCATGTTAATTTCTTAATAAACGCAGTGGAATTTTTTTTTGTAAGAAAACCAAAGTTCAGAATGAAGCGTCTGCATTCAGCTTTCCATTACACATTTATCGCTCTGTTGGCTAGGAATTATTTTATTTGTGAAATGCAAATTACTAGGATTTGCTTACACTTCTAAACCCTTTTTTTTTTTTTTTGTCATAGATACTTCACTTCTAAAAGTGTCTGGTGTAGCACTCACTAATTACAGAATTATAAAAGGTAGAATAAGGCTTTGCCCACTCAGAAATTCTCATTTTTGGTAAAGGTAACAATATATCAGCATCACTAACATCTTAATAATAGGCATACGTTTAATTTTATATCACCATCCTTCCAAAGGAAAAAAGAAAGACTAAAAGATGTGTGCAACTGGTTTTAGCTTAGTATAAAATTTTCAAATCAGAACTCATTCAGCTACAATAAACACTATGAATTACGTATAAACATAGACGGAAAACAATGTGCCAGGCTTTAAATGAAAAAAAAAAAATAGTTTAGCAGATGATGATCCTGTAGTGCTGTTGTGCACTGTCCTGCAAGCTCAGAGATAAAACAAATGAAATAAAAAAAAAAGGGGGGGGGGGGAAAAGAAGGGGTAAAAATAATAAAGAAAGAAAAAAAAGGGAAAAAAGAAAAAAAGAAAAAAATTAGAAAAAAACTCAAACCAGTTTTGATGCAGGTTTGGCATCAGCTGCACATTATTTAGCCTCAGTATGCTCATTCTATGGTTGAGAAATTTAAAGTACCAGATTTTTTCCACATCAGGTAGCAGGTAGCTGGTGCATACATTTCAGACAAGAGAACTACGATTTCTTTAATNAAAAAAAATTAGAAAAAAACTCAAACCAGTTTTGATGCAGGTTTGGCATCAGCTGCACATTATGGTCTTAGCCTCAGTATGCTCATTCTATGGTTGAGAAATTTAAAGTACCAGATTTTTTCCACATCAGGTAGCAGGTAGCTGGTGCATACATTTCAGACAAGAGAACTACGATTTCTTTAATTTGAGATGGGATCAATAATGTATTGTTAAAATGTCCAAAGTGTGCAACAATAAGGCAGATTTCTTATTACACCACCCCTCAAAATACCCATTGTTTGATGAACCAAACAAGGTGCTTTAGACCAGCAGAGTAATAGGAGACAAGCAAGTGCCAGAATGAAGAAAAACTGCTAAAATGGGAACTGCCCTTTCTTTCACAAGGAGAAATAAAGAACTTTTGTATCTGGTATTTGAAAGGTTTTTAACAGCTGATATTCAATATCAGCTGATTCCTGAAGTGTTGGCATGATACCAGGTTTCTGGTACTGGCCATGTCTAATGTTATTTAAATATTCACATCATGCAATAAGCAGTTTCACACTGCAACGTAATGGAAAATACTTCCTAAACTGAATTGGAACTGAGACCCAAAGCAGAACCAGTAAATAAATATCTCGCATATATGTCAAACTATATTCTCCAAACAAAACCTTACATCTTATCAAAGAAGTCAGAAAGTACTAACAAAAATTATATGCTTTCTACTATAATACTGTTAAATTTCCATGGCTGAGAATGTCCCATTAATTTTTTTCTGCCTTTTTAAATTAGTTGACAAAGTAGAAATTCAAACACAGAAATAAAATGCATATATATGAGAGCACTGGCTCAGTGAGATATCAAATATACAGCATTCTAGTGTCAAAAGTACAGGCAGAAATGTCCAAGATTTCTTGGTGAAAAAGGGGCATTTGAGGAGTAAAAATTCTACTTAACAATCACTCTACTTAACAATTTTAACAGTGCATTAATTATAACAAAAGCTGGATGATAAGTGAGCAACAGAATCATAATGTTCAGTGTTCATAGCAGAACTTTATCCTCTGCTCATTTTAATGAGGTTGGAAACATATACTCATATGTGAAACTTTAAGTAGCTATGTTTGTTTTTTCAATTTTTTTCAGGATTCTTGCAAGAGGCAAACTTATGACATGGAATTGAGCTGGGTGTCAGTACAAGGTGGTGCTCAGAGAAGTCTTCCTCTCGATGCTGTGCCTCTGGCTTATCAAAGGATGATTAGTCCTACAATCTTGTTTGATCTATTCTTTTGCCTCTAGGAAAAGGGTTTCTTGAGGATACAGTTTTACCTCCAGTAATGATTTATTTGGATCCAGCTGGGTCACCTGTAAATACATGAACACAAAGACACGTGTAAGTAGACTTTTGAATTGCTGATCTTCACAGTGCAGACTTTCACTGGGAAGATTTTTGAGTCCCCCCATCAGTGATAACTGAAGTAGTGAGTGTTATTTTCCAGGATGCAGATTAAGAAATATAACTTGTGTTTGCTGTTGTTGTTACTTAATAAGTGTTATTTTGTAATAACAGTGAACAGAATAATAAAAAACCCAGAATCCTTGACATTAATTCTAAGAAGGTCTGCTTCTCTACCATAAACTAATGCACAAATCTATTTTTGTCAAAGTTAAGAACATTTGGAAGGTTTACTACAACACATGAGTTAAGATGAAAAATGAAACTGCACTCATAGATAATCATCCCAAAATTTCAGTCAAACTGATGGTGCAAGCAGCACAGCCAACCCAACAGGATCTGTCCACTGAAAAGGGAAACTTTATTTTCCTACTCCCTTTCTTGCTCCAAGTCACGTGGTGAACACCCAGCTTTCACTCACTTCAATGCTTTCCAGACACCTCAGTCATCCCAGGCTGGGAGAAAACTGTTTAATTGTGTGGTTATTACACAATATATTTAATTATATAGACAAATTAATGACAACAAGTGTCCCAGTGTCTTTCTGACATTCAAGTTTACAAGTTAAGTCAATGCTATGACATCCTTCAGAATACTGCAAAGCTTCATGTAGAAAGATGAACCATTTCCTGAAATATTTCAGTTCCATTTTTAAACTTATTTTCCCTGGTAATTCTGTTTTTGTTTATTTTGCTGTGTGAGCACAGCAGTTATCAGAAGTCTGCTTGTGAATAATAGATTATTAGTCATATGCCATAGGTATAAATGCAGATGCATGCCAATAAACATTTTTTCCAAAGTTAAATTTGTTTCATCTATGATCACAGCATGTCACTGCTTTCTAAAAAAGTTTTTTGAAAACATTAAGGGTATAGCACATGAAATGCTATGAATTAATAAGAAATGCTCATGTAATTTCCTTAAAAGCATAATTTACTAATCCTGTAACTATTAACAAAAATAGTATTGCTTCTCATTCTCTCCCAACTAAATCAGGCAAACTTGAAATATATTTGCATTTCTATTGTCCTTTTGAATAATTAAGGAAAAATTATCCTTTAAACAAACATTCAAGGCTTATCACTCCCTAAGACCATCAAAATCAGTGTAATTTCATCTGACTGCAGATTTTTTAAAAAAAAATTTACATAATTAAAAAAAACAAAACAAACCCAAAAACCAAACAGATGCATTATTTTTATTCCCAAAGCAGGAATGTATTTTCTTAAACTTCATGTACTGTGGTGAGCTACTGCTAAATGTCTGAAGAGAAAAATAATTTACAAAAACCAGACTCAATTTTAGATTCCTATTATCTACAGTCCAATTATGCATTCCTGCACAGATGCTGCCTGAATTATTGAAAGGTTATTATCTACGAAAGCAAACCTGTTATGTAAAAAACAGCCAAAGTAGTGCGTTTAAGTTTGTGATTACAGAAGTATTCTAATTAAGTATCTTGTAGCATTTTTTAATGTTTTGGTATTCTGCTACAGTCTGTTACTGAACAGGGAATGAGGTAAAGAGGGGTCTGTGCAATTCACAGCTTCAGAGGACACCTGAGAGAAGCAATTTTCCTTCTTTTCAGTACAAGCCCATATTAATTTAGACATCTTTATTTTCAACTCCTGCAACCATTTTATTGGGGTTTTTAATTTGCCTTTTTTTTTTTTTTTCTCCAAGAAAAGGCAGGAAAGTCATAACACATCTCTTTTACACTTGGAAACAAAATCTCAGAAGTATGCCTGGGCACTGAACACAACCTTCCAGGCTGTAACCATATGGAAACATGTTATTCACTTGAGCTTAATTCGAGAAACACGTCCTAGTCTAAGGTTTGCAAACTTCAAGTGCCTTAAATATCAACACCACATGATGTTCCTTCCTCAGTGAGAAGGGTCCTAGGAGCCTTCTGGAGTACCTGCAGCACAAGGACTGTGCAGCTTTGTTACCATAATTTCAGTGTGCTGCTTAATTCACTGAGGGACAGCAGAGTTTGCAAATGTTTACACCATTACCCAATTAACTAACAATATGGCTCCTACATCTGTCAACAAACAAAGCTGTTGTTGCTTTGTTTTAGCTCCTTGGCATTTTCTGTTCATATGGATCGCCATTGTACTTAATTATCACACCACAACCCTTCTGCAGCTTCTACTTTGTTATTTGTGGCTTGTAAATATGTTGTTTACTACGAAGAAAAGAAGCCTTATTAGGGAACACAACTCCTAACTCAAAAAATGGTTTCTCTCATAAATATATGAAGGGTAAGACCTAAGATGCATTCTAACTTACAGTATTTTAAAAAAGAATTAGAAACCAAAGAATGATCTTTAACAGAGATCAAAGGAAAGAGCTGTAGCCTGCAAAGGTGTGTTCAGTGTAGTGTTCTACTGAATCTCATTCACTTGTATTTATGTGCATTATTTCATAATGAAGACTATAGAATGCCTTTAGATGTGTATCTGTGTGCCTTGTTTCATTACCATTAGTATAAATTCTGGAGCCCACTCCAGATCTGACACCCTTTGGCTCTGATGCCACTGCATGATGCTCTTTCCAAAACAGCCCTGCACATGATAAAAGTCACAGTGTCCCAAAACCCTGCACCTTTATTAGCTGAAGATTTATTCTATTTTGTTAGCAATTACACAGAAAGTCATTGAAGTACGCTTATTTATATACTGAATCTGATTTCATGTGTTCCACTTGTGTGGCAGAATGAACACCTTCTTGTAAGCTTGCAAAATTCACCTTCTGCATTAGTTAAAGGCCTTAGCAAATGCTAAAGGCACATTTTTATCTGTATCTTCAAGTCCTACAATAACTGACTTTCTACCAGTCATAAGCACACACTCTAGGAACCACCTCATGCATCACACTGTGAAAACAGCTGAATGTATTTTTCAAATCTTTTGTGGGTTTGCTAATGCCTAATACTTTATATTATAATGGAACATGAACTAAAACTCCTTGAAAAGAGACTGTAAAGCATTCCAAGCTTATCCAGTGAGGAGGGTGGCAGAGGAGGGACTCAATGTCCAGAAGCTGAGAGTATAACACAAGTGACAGCAAAATTACTGACATTGAAGCTCACAGAACCCTGTACAATACCATGCAGGTGCATTCAGGGCTGTCCCAAAGCCCTGAACACAGAGAGTGCCCCAGGAGATTTTATCTTCAGGCAAATGACTTTCTGTGCAAACCTTAATACTCCCCTCCCTTCAGGGAAGACTCCTTTGGGCAACATGACCAGAGGTGCTACAGGACTTTATTTCTGCCAGTGTCAGATCTTGCCATTGAGCTGCTCTCACTGACATAGGTGTAAGCTGATAAACAAAAATTTTATTCCAACTATGGATTCAGTTTTATGGGACCTTAGGTGCACTGGAACTATGGCTTCATCTTTGAAAGAGCTTTGTTACACAACCAAGGTCGGTTTGGTGTCAGGGAGGTCATCATTTAAATAAGTATTTGTTTAAGTGAATTCTGTGGTGATTATTCCAACTAAGCACTAGCAAGTTGAAGTACTTCTGTGCCACTTAGAAGTTCAAAGTATTTGTGACTCTGCAAGGCACAAGGTAGTGACGTTAACTCTTACACTCCTCTTGTAAGAATGTAGTAGCTGCTTACACTTCGTTCTGAATAAAATTAATTGGGTTTTTAGATAAACCAAACTTGAAAACTAATGCTAATTTAAACAACATTTTTAATACATTTTTGTGCCAAAGTTTTTTTCCTTCTTGAATAACATCAGAGTTATTTCAGTCTTCACCTTTGCTGCCCTATCTGTCCTATTACACACTCACATCCTGAGCAGCTGTACTTTTACCACTTAGAAGGTGTGGTTCCTTACCCTCCCTAACTCTACAGGGAAAAGATAAATACAAAAAAAAATGGCTTAATGCCCAGGAAGGTAATTTAAAAATAAAGAATCAAATACACAATTATTATGACACTTACACAAGCAGTAAATATCACACCCTTCACCTTTCTCTCCACCCTAGGACAAGGATCTGATTCCCGAGTAGCACAGCCTCTATACCACTTACACACGCATGAATACATTTAATGAATCTAACGGACAAAGAGTTCTTTTACTCTCTTTCCTAATCCTCCTAAAGTATAAATGCAATAGAAATTACTTAAAGGCACACCTGGTAAAGTACCAGATCTGTTTAAAAAACTATATTTTCAGAGTGACATACAAACAAATACAGTGAATCCTTTCTACCTATTGAAATATCTCTGGGTTACACAGATAATACGCTCAACTTGAGCAACAAACAAAAGTAAGGTTACTTTATAGAAATATATGCAATTAGATTGGGCTTAGTTGAATAAACTTGGAGATAATTTACATCTGAATTGAAGAAAGCCGTCACAAACAAGGAAAAATATGTCATAGTAAAAGACTTGTAGGCTCAATCCAAATACAAAGCTTTAATCCAATACATCACACTGACTGTCTTATTTCTCTGAAGAGGTTTTCTCCAAACATATTTTAGATTAAGCATATTTAAAAATACATTTACAAGGCAAAGCAGCAGTTGTTGATAAAACAGCAAATTGTGATGCTGTATCCTCTACTTTGAGCATGCTTCCCATTTTTCCCTTGGAAAGCTGTGCACTGCTCTGAGATGCAGTTGACCTTGATGTGGAGTCTAAGTTTTAATTGCCTTAACATGATTTGTATATTAAAAAAAATTGCTGCATAGATTTTAATCAGTGAAGGCTGACTAGCCTCTCTTGCACTGCTTGGCTTACTTGACAGTAAATTAAGACAGCAACTGTGCTCTCCCCTGTTTTCTAAAACACTAAATGTAATGACAGGGTGGTGCAAATAACAAGGATAAGCCCAAACTCAGTGTTGCTACATTTGTACAGTGGTACCTCGACTATCTGGTGCTTTTTAAAAGTTCTAAATGCAAATCTGATTTTTCAGCTGGAATAAATACCTCATAGTTGAAAAACAAAGCTTAAAAATCCCACAAAAGCAAATCTTTTTTTTTGGTCAAAACTAAACAAAGCCTCAATATTAATGATGTTTTTAAAAATACCAGATTTTTACCCAAATGCTACAGCTTTTTAACAGTGAGTAATGAAAAAAATACATAACTCTAATTCATCTACTTTTCCAACAAAAGGCCTTAGGAAGGGCTGTTATACACCTAGGTAGCTCTGAGGCAGTTCTGTGCCTCTTTTTAGCCAAGGACCAGAAATTTTATTTAGTGATCAGTACTTGCCCAAAATATGGCCAAAATACATCCAGCTACCAACATCACCGAATATTTGTTTTGTATTTCTTTCCAAGAGCTAAGCTCACTTTAAAAAATCACTACAAAAAGGCTGCATCTCCCTCTAGCCTTTCAAACAGCTAATTTTCAATGACAACCAGTCCACTCTTTCATTTTGGCAGAAGCACAAACACTAAAGTATTTCAATTAAGAAAAGCCTCTCTGAATAATGCAACTTTCATTGTTGTGGTGCTAATGGTGCTGAAGTATTACACAAGTTGCCTTGAGAGCAAGAAGATGGAGTTGGAGTCAGTGGGAGTCACATGCAGGTCCTGACCTGGACATTAATGGTCCCACAGTGGCAACAACTCTGAGACTGAAGGACTTCAGGCTTCGAGGGAGAGTGAGGTGGTGTAAAGCTCTCCTCGGATTTCCTGCCTTCCTTCTTTCTGGTTTGAAATCTTTGATTTAGTTAGGAATTTTTTATGCAGTTTCTCAGAAAAAGAGAAGCTGACAGAAAACCCTGGACCTTGTCTTTTCCTGACAAAGGACCTGCAGGAAGAGGAGCTCCACTACCTTCTCCCTCACGCTATTTACCTTCATTTTTCTTGTTGAGCAGAGAAAGTTTAAGTACTGGCATTTACAGATGAGAGCATTTGTATGTTAAGCATCCTTTCTGCTGTGCCAGGGAGCAAAACAGTTCATTATTTGTGGGCAATGCTGCCTGTGTGCTTATAGTGAACTAACAACTATTCATGTATTTAATTATTTTTAAGTGTGCTAGCCACACAGAAAAAAGATGACATCCCCAGAAATACTAGTTTTCACTCTGGAGATCGATGAAGAGCTGAAGGGAAGCAAACAGCCACATCCTCTGGAAGTTTGAAAACATACAAATATATTCAGTGCTCCAAATGAACTGTAAGAACTTTGCTTTGCATACATCCCAGAGGGGAATGGATGGGAACACAGTCACTCACAGAAGAACTACCCAGGATTGGATTTATGTGCGTTTAATTATAATTGCATGAAAAAACAATCAAAAAGGATTTTTATCACTAGTTCAAAGGATTAAGATGTTCAGATATCACAATGATATCTACAGTATAACATTGTGATTGGTAGATAGGTAAATGGAATAAAGAGAGTGCCTAGGACTGCTTTGGTGATTTAGTCTGATGCATTACTTAGGCAATTACCAAAACAGCAGGAGATCATTAAATTTTCTGGTAACCAGACACAGCAGTCTTAGTATCATACTAGTACAAAGGCTCTCTATTGGTATTTTATCATTTCATTTTCTTCCTACATGGGTCAAAAAAAGTCCACGAAATGGATATTAAACACGAATTCTGGAGAAAAAGCAAGAAATATCTTAGCCCCAGTTTATGCTGGATAATGTCATATATAAGAGTAAAGCTCTACAGCTTAACTAAGGCATCTTCCTGTGAACAATACCGCACCTCCCCTGAAATAAATGTTTTGTAAAATGGGGCAGTGCTGAATAAAAGAGCACTTTGGGTGCGAGGGATGTGCACTGAAGGGCTGTTGGGTGGAATATATTAATCCCATGGTTGGCATTAGTCACTAATGAGGATGATTCACGGGGAGCTCGCGCTCCGCATTGCGCATTCAGCGCGAGTGAATGCTTGCTTACCCTAGCCAGCCCCGAGTAAAAGAGCTCATCTGAAATGCACACCTATTTCCTGAAACTGGTTAAACATTCCCTGTATTCAAATAGAGTTGCTGTGAGAGATCAGAAACTATATTGATCTACAGAATGCAATTCTACTTCTTTTCTTACAGCTGTGAGATGAGATCTCCTTTCAGTGACTTGATACATGAAGGGCTTTAATACTTCGCTTTGGATCAGTTACTTATGTAAAGACACTGGGTCTGAAAAAAACACATCAAGTCTGTCTTTCCTGGAAGAAAACATTGTGTAAAATCTTTCTGTAATATTTACAGGATTTTTTACTACTTATATGGAAATTATATTTCCACAAAAGTAAACATGACGTTTCAAGAAGCAAAATATACTCCATGTTCTCTCAGGTGCTGTCACTGACTTCACCAGAGCAAGAATGTAACCTACTCACTTTCTTAGGTGCTGACCAAAAGACTGTGATACTGTTCTTTGTGAGCAACAGACTTATTAAAAGCAGGAAAATCTGGGAGCTACAAATGCTTCAGTGTCCTTTCCTCTTGCATTCGAGGTTAGTCTTTCCAATCCCTCCACTGTTACAAGTCATCAGGAAAAACAGTCAGAAATCAGGCTTCAAAAGAGGCATGGGAATATGCCAGTCTGGAATGGCCAATTTGCTTAGGCAACTTCTCAGTGTCTTAACTAAACCAAACCTAACTGCTTGAATAAATAAAATAACAACAGATCTTGAAAGGAGAGGAAAGACCAGGGCAGGTAGTATTGACTTAAGGAAAGCTGTAAATGATAGGAGGAGGGACATCTACCTTTCTAGGTGGCTGTGGCCTTGTGTAAACTAGATCAGAGTAAGCACATGACACCAATGAACAGAAAAATTTAAGTTATGTGAATTGAAAGAGATGACTACTACTTTGTGTAGTAGGAAAGATAAATATCAGTAACTGAAATGACTGGGAAAATTACAGGTATCACATGTAATTTTCAAAATTTTTTGAACCTATCAGAAAAAATATTTCATTCATCTGAAATCCTCCTCTGCTATAAAAGAGATATTCAAGCTACTTTCCTGATTTACATGAAATTACTAAAAATATTATAGGGTGTAGCTGTGACACTGCATAAATCCTTTATCACAATGACTTCTTCCATTTTCCTATCAAGATCATGATTAGGGGGAAGAATGTTAAAAGTCAAAGATGGTCCTGGACATTTAACTCTTACATGAACTATTTAGAGAGTTTAAACACGACCTAATGAGTTTAAAAGTAAGTTATCTGAAGGTAGCAGTTTGCATGGGGTGAAATTCAGAATAATCCTTACAAAGAACAGCTGCCAGAACTCATTTACAAAATTGTCAAACTACCTGGCATAACAACATAAGGACCATGCTCCAACATCACCTTTCTGAGAACATCAGAGGGTAATTCTCTGCTCAGAGGACTCCGTACCCAGTGCTGCAGCTAAATTTACTATCCTGTGGCATTATTTTCACCACTGTAAGCAGCAAAGAAGATTAATCCTGCCAAAGCACAAGAATGAACAATCACATTTGGATTTGGAAGAACATCTTACTCTATATTCCCATATACTCCCAAAACCATGAATTGCCTGGCCCTAAGTTTACTGAAATCCTGATCATATCTGATTTAAATTGACATGCAATTTGAGTTAAATTTATTTTCTGCCCTTTCAAGGGAGATTTTTTGTTTCTGTTTATTTAAACTGCTGCTGAAATTGGTTAATTAAAAGGATTTAAAAAATCTTAATACTCTAAACAGAGCAAACTGGTTCTGAATTATTAAGCAACATTTTAGATGCATTTAAATAACCTTAAGTGACTTAACTGCCACCTGATCCTAAGCTGCGGCTCAGAAAAATAAAATGTGAAATACTGTAGAAGTCTTGGCTTACCAAGGCTTCCAGATACAGTAAATAAAGAGCTTAAGTCTCTAATACCACGTCTGCAGAAGGCATACTCTCAAATACATAACTAATGCTCCACCTCAAGGAGAAGCCAGCAGCAGAAATTATAGCTTGTAATTTTGATTTTTTATGAGAAATTAATAAATTCAGTATTTCAAATATAGCTTTTAGAAGGACAAATCATGCCTGGCCCTCTCTTTGTGAGAGACACCATAAAACATTCACAAACATGTTAACACTAGTAGGGCAGCTGAAACTCAGCTTGGGTAAATTTCTGCACACTCCTCTAACAGTTTCAGCTTGCCTAAGTGGGGTAAAATGCCCACCCTGTAAGATGTTAATGGTTTTAGGAAGACTTGTGCACATCACTAGCACTGAAGTAAGTGAGGAACTGATTATCTGGAGGTCTCCAAGGCACTGGGAGTAGAAGGATCTTGCAGCTGGGAGGTCAAAAGGACTACCAAAGTCAGAGTTTGGGAAGGCTTTTAAGAGAAAGGGACTTAAATACTGAACTAGAAGGTTGAGTGAGCACACTAATACACATAGAGTAAGCTCTTTTTGTTATAGTTCAATGTGATTTCTGGAAGAAAGAGAACTCTAACTCTGAAATCAGCACACACATTTAACAGCACACATATTTGCTCCCACGAAGCCTCTCCAGGTGTATTTAAGAATAATGCCAAGAAATACAATACAGCTTTTCACTCCCAAAGATGAGCTTGCCAGTGTTTCCCAGAGTCTGAGGCACGAGCTCCCTGCTGCCCCCAGCTCACATTTGTGACACACACTGGTGGTACAAGCTGTGGGGCTGAGGTACTGAGAGAGGAGCTGGTTAATATCTCATTTCAGCACGGGTAGAAAGAACAACACAGTCAGTGACAAAGACCCAATAACAAGTCACTGCATGTGCTTAACTGATTTGGAATGTCATTGCTGCTTTCAAATCTACAAGTAGTGTCTGGAAAAGGTTAATCTGTGTATTTACTCATGTGTAGAAGTTTGTATTTACAGTAGGGTTATGATACCAACTTTAAGTTAGCTAAGGATATCTGTGTAAGCAACTGGAACACAGGACTAAGAACTAATGAATTTTTATTTATGAAAGATGTAAAAATGCTTCAACAACACTGTATCAGGACTGATGGCTTTGAACACCAGGTAAAAATGCTCTAACAAGTTTAGCACAAGAAAATGTTGATCTGGTTGAAGATAATCTCCTTGTTTTGATACGACAGAAACACTTTTGGGGGTGTGTATGTTATTATAAAGCAGATTAGGATTGAAAAAAACCCCCACAAACTAACTTTACAAGACATCTTATTTTTCATCTTACTGCATTTTCATCTTATGGCAGCAAAACCCCAGTAATGTAATTCTGATACTTTCAAACATATTTTTTCAAAAATGTTATGTATAGTTTAAACACAGGCATTTAAAATGCTCTTGTTTTCTGGAGCACAAGCATCCCAAGTGCTCTGTCCTTGGAGCACAGATTCCTATTCATGTTTGTAACGTACCACACAGCAGAAGAGTCTTGATAACTTATAGTGTATTTTTAAGAGACTACAGACCACAAAGCCCAAGGCAATGAATATATACTTTGACTGTACTTCTTACAAGCCATTCAACAATGCCTCATTTTTATTTTTTTTTAATCTGTCTATGGAGTTGCACGCTTCCAACTTTCCAAATCTGGGGAACATGACAGATGTCATTTACAGTTCTCAGTGGTTAGCAAACCCCTGGGGAATATTTTTTGTCTGTCGTAGCTCTGGTGGTCACAATGGCAACGGGATTCATACATGGCTGAGTCAATCAGCATGAATCATTTATGTGACTCCTCATACATGGCATTATTAGGTTGGAATCATAGAAAAAAGATGACAGGGTCTTTGCTTCCCACACAACAAACCAACAGCTCCAGACCCTGCCATTAAATTCTCCTTTCTTTGCCTCAGCCTTTTCTCCTTGCCAGTTTCACAGATGTATTGACAATATCACCCTGTTCTAATTTAGTGGTATTTTTTTCCTTTCTACTGTTTTTAAAACTTATTCTTATGTGATTCACCTAATAAATTTTTGAGTTTTTTTACAGACGACTAACATTCATAATGATAATGATGTGAATAAGTACAGAAACAGCCTGTGTAAAGTAAAAAACAAATGTAAAAAGTTAAGAGTAATATACCTGTAGTGTTTTTATATTAAATATGTATTACATCAGAAATAAGTTGCAGGTGGGGAAGCATGACTTGCAAAATATTTAACATGCAAAACCCCCATTGTTTAGACTGCAAAACACTGTTTTTCTTCTGTCAAGTTCACTGAACCATCAGTGATCCTGGAAACACAGGTGACTTCTAGTCTTTGGTTCCACTGGAAATGATACTGCCTGCTTAAGAAGTAAAGTTAATTAGTGATCAATGAGATTCCTTAAATGCCGCTTTTCAGTCTGACTGATTAGGATTCCCCATACAGGACAAAGTGGAAGAAGAGCTGCAAGCATTGCCATCCTATTCACAGTTGTGCCAAAAATAGATCAGAAACCACATCCACTCGCAAGGTTGTATGCTTGCTAAGGATGAGCTGCTTCTCCTTTGGAGTTCTTACAAACAAGATGATAAAGCATGAGGTATCTGTTACAAACTGCTGTAAACATGTCCATCAGAGCCTCATTCCTAGTGAACTTCCCCCAGGGGCAGTGATGGGAAACAAAATGGAAAAGCAATCCAAATTCCTGAACTCCTTTGGTGAACAATGGCCTAACCAGGTGCCTGGAGATGCCTCCAGCAAACAAGACTCCAGCTGGTCCAGAGCTGCCCCACTCCTCTGCAGTGCTCAGGCAGTATGGCCAAAGAGCTGCTGAACTTCACCCACCACTGCTTGGCTCTGTCCTGAAGTCTCTGCAGTGTCCATTCCCTCCACCTTTTATCCCTGCACAGTTGGACCCACTGACTTTCACCTTTGCTGTAGCAATGACTAAATAAGGAATGAAAGCAGAATTTGTGCAGAAAACACAGACGTGGATTTTCAAAGAAATTTAGGAGCCAGCACAAAAATTATCTGTTGATTTATCAACAGAATTTAATTGGCTATTGTAAGCAGTGAGCAGTATTGATTCTGAAAATCAGCCACAGCAGCTTCATCATAAAATTTCAAGGTAGGAAATGTAATTATCTACTGGTATTACGTAACAGGTGGATCAAATATTTATTAGGATGTACTTAATAGTTCATTACCAGGTATTATCTGATGCTGAACCTTGTTTATAACATAAAGTTGCAACCAAATGGCAAAACCAGAAAGATCAGGAGTATCAGCTCATAACAAACCTAAGCCATGAACTACCAGCAGTGTTGATGGAGCTTCCTTCAAAACAGGACGTGAGCAAAGCTGGCTCAGCATATTTGATTTTTCCATTGAATATGGTCCACAACTTTTTCTGAAATGTAGGATTTTTTACAATGTCACTGGAGGCAGGTTTCACAGCTCTGTATGTAACATCTGACAGCACTGCTCAGCCAGCACCTGGCTTAGAGCTTGGCAGCACTCGAACACACCCAGGCACACCTTTTACCTTTTATGCTATAACACCCCAACCCATCTAACCTACAGGAGCAAGAAGCAGAGGCATTGATTCCTGAAAGGTATATTTACTCACATCTCTCCTCGGAAAGGTGCCCAGCAGCTTGTACTCCTCCCAAGGATATCCCTTGGAAGCTACAAAATCAAAGACAACCTGCAGCTTGCTGCTGGCCAGGAAACGCCGCTCAAAGAATTCTCCGCTGGGCGTCCGGATGCGGAGTTTGCTGACAGACTCAGTGCTCTCCTCCTTCGGCTCAGGGGGCAAGGACTGCTCCAGAGAGAGCCTGATAGCCTGGGGAAGGAAAAACAACCATTTCAGGTTGCAGTGCCAGCAGCAGAAGAAAAGGGCAGAAAGCTTTTCTTTTTATTTCTTCTAGAACTTCAAGATGTGTCGCAGTGCTCCAGAGCCTTTACATCTCGATGACAAAATAATTTTTATTCACTCCTTAATAACAGCCCACCAGACAACTAATTAAAATAAATCCTTCTTTATAACACATATTATTAGGTCTACAGTTAATGCACGATGGGATACGTAATTTAATCATTTGGCAGAAAGCCTTGGAAAAAAATTGAATGAGAGAATAATTGTCAAGTGGCCAATTGCTTCCTTAAAGGGTATAAATTAAAAGGCAGTAAAAGTATTTCTTTAAAAGCACTTGTCAAATTGGCTTCCTCTTGCAATGGCAATTGACCATTTGAAGTAGACAGAGCCCTTAATGGCAGTTCAGAGTGAAAAGAAATATATGCAAGAAATTTACTAGAAATAAACTGAAACACTGTTGAAAGATGCAATTAAAAATGCCACGAATGTACATTAGATACACAGTGCACATATAAAAGCAGGAATGAATAAAGAAGAAAACTGGGAGAACAGAAATGGGAGCTTGGAGATTTAAAGGTAGTAGTAGTAGTAGTAGTAGTAGTAGTAGTAGTAGTAGTAGTAGTAGTATTTGCAAGAAGATGGTTCCAAGTACACGTGAACACATTTTCTGCAACAACTTGCATGAAATCAGCCTTCATATTGCAATGACACTACATGACAATCATAAGTGTATGACTGCCTTCCTGCTAACATTGCTGATGTCAAGATTTTAAGAGCAGGACCCAGGTCTGTGTTCTCTGTCCTCTGTCTCTGGGAGCTGCTACAGCACAAATCCTTTGATCAGATTTTTTTTTTTTTTTAATAAAATTAATGGTTAACATTAGACTGCTGAATGAGGTGGGCTTGATTTTCAAGGGTATTTTTGGTAATCACGGGCAGCATCAGCATCTGTCACAAATTTGACCATACTCAGAAGCAGCTCTGTTACAATATCACCTCACTTAAAGCAGCACTTAAAGAGAAGGTAAATGAATGGAAGAAGCAGCACAAACACACTGCCTGCCCCAAAATGTGCCTAAAAGACAATTTTTCAAACTAAAGAGGCAGTCAGGCAGGGATTTACCCATTTTCAAGGAACTTTCATTTCACACAGTTGCTATTTGTGCCTTTGAAACACTCCCCTCCCAAGGTCATTTAGTAACAGAAACTGATGGAGGGTGACTACATTGCAGGGAAAGGACTGGGCAGAAGCAAGATTACAAAGGCTTTTAAATAGTCTACTTCTTATACACACACCTCTGAGCAAATTATAGCTCAGTATAAATATTTATACATAGAACTTGACTTCATTTTTGCTCATCTACTATGAGATTATATTTTAAATAGATTCTATTTTAATTTTCTCCCTCTCCATTCTAAACCACCAGCTTACTATCTTGCTGTTTTGACATTTCCCCACACAGTATAACAACAGATGCTACATTATTTACTGAACCCAATCAATTATATTATAGAAAAATAAACAACAGTAGCTCATTAGAGCTCCTTCCTTTGTGCAAAGAGTGCGTCACTCCCCAAAGTAACCATTCTCCAATGCTTCAACATAAAATGGCAATTTACAATGGATATTCTGTACCAGCAAACCAAGTCAGAAAACAATGACATGATGGATCACATTAAAAACTCTTGGGCCTGAACAAGCAATTTCAGTTTGTTGATAAAAAGATGTTCAGTATGTGAAGAGCTCAACAGTCAGATTTTAAAATACAAACTGAACATAAAGCCACTTCTGTAAGTAAACACTGTTGCAAAACAATTCAGTCCAAGTAATCTGTATACTTGAAAATGGGGAGTGTTAGTAAACATTATTGTTAAAATCCCTTTTGTTCTACTAAGCAAACAGATCCTATCATTTTCATTACTGCACTCTGCATTAAAACAGGGAAGGCCAGGTATATTTTGATAGTACGGGCCAGTCTTGCAGCCTTTGCACAAGGAAACCATTTCCAAGAGGCCAAGGTATCAGAAAAAGTTCAGGAACAGATATAATGAAGCAGAAATAATAATTGTTTCTATGCATGCAAAATAACTTAGAAAAGAAAAACATATTTCTCGCTTGAGACTGAGCGTGAGTTGATTGTGAGCCTGTTCCTGCTACAGAGGGTTTATGTTCAGCTGCTATTAACCTCACAGAGTTGCCATCTCACAACTAGTCTAGACCCTGAAAGAGGCTGCAGGAGCCATCTCTGAGAGGCACTGGGACCTCAGCCTCTGCAAATCTGAGAGAATCTACAAAGTAATACTTTGAGGAACAGTACTCTTCACAGCACAGAGTTTCTGTTTTCTTACAGAGGCCTAGGGACATAAAGTACTTGTTTAAGCACATTTTTCATTCTAAGGAAGATTCTGTAGAAGACTGCTCAAAAATTTTTTTAAGTATCACAAATCCAAATTTCAAGATTCTGGATTTTATTTTCCTAATTTTTTAAAATAAGTGTATTGTCTCCCAAATTAAACTTGGCAACTTGTTCAATCAGAATTGCAGGTAGGCTTTGTGCTACTTCCTGGAAAAAAATGAAAGGGCTCCATGTTTTTAAAAGGAGTGGCTGCAGAAAACAGGTTAGAGCCTCCCAAAGATTCCAGCATTTATGGAGCTCATTTCACAGACCTCCTGTGAGCAGGTCCATCTAATATCTGGCTGTATTTGAGACCCAGATGATAAAACAGAAAAGCTATTAAACAGTGGATGAAAATTATTTAGTTGCACTTTGTTTCACAGATAATACAGTAAGAAATCAATAACAGTAAAGAAATTTGATCACATAAAAAGTATGCTTTGAATTGAAGTTGCAGTGTGTGTTGAATGACAGTTCCAGTGCTCATAAGCTTCATGAATTCAAAAAGTTATCACAAAAGGTAAAACATCCCACCTCACGTTCTTCCTCCTGTTCTTTCCGGATTTGTTCCAGGCGAAACTGCTCTGCCATTTCTCTTTCTTGTGCTTCCCTCTAACAAACACAAAGGGCAATCCCACATAAATATGAGCTAAATACAGATGCAAAGAAATTTCTCAACATTTCCATAGAAATTAAGACAAGAGATAGGATATTTGTTAAGCAATCTTTTCCTGCCATTCCTTTCCCAAATTCTATTATTAAACAAAGCCAGGACGGGTTTAGCTAAAAGATGTAGTCAACTCTAATCCTAGTGACTTTATCTGGTGCCACTTTACAACACTGAGGACTTCAGGGTGTCATGTTCAGAGCACAACTGAAGGCAGGCAGTCCTCTGCACCACAGGGCATTCCCAAACTCCAAAGGGTTCCCATCCCATGGGGTCTCTCCCTCTGCACACACCTTGGCTCTGTCAGCCTCCAACGAGATGCGGTATGCTTCATCCTGCTCTCTTTTCACATTTTCTCTGGCTTCACGTTCATCCTAAAGGTTAAAAAAAAAAAAAAAAAAGAAGGAAGAAACAAATCAAACAGTGGACCAGTATGATAAATATCTTTATGTTCACCAACACTCTTTAATCCCAGTGACTTCAACATCACTCAACTACCACTATGAGAAAGATTCAGAGATGCCTCAAGGGTGACTGTGGCTTTAGAAATTCTGGCTACCTGACGCTTTGATTCAGTTGCCAGGTAAGGGAATGGTGTGTCCAAGCCCTGGCCTGAAGGCTCTGCACTGAGGATCACAGCAGCCACAGAGACCTGGGGAGGAACAGCCCCTGGGGGAGGGATCTGACAACCAAACTGATTGAGATGAGTAGTGGTTTAACCTTGGTGGCTTATGCAGGAGGCCTCTACCTGAGACCATGAGAAGCAGGATACTGAAAGGGAGACACCTGGTTAGATTATGGTGAGAAGAAAGTAGCCATGGGAATTGGCATATTAATGGAACTATTCCATAACAGGCCATGTTTCTAGTTCTGGTTCTCAGTTGGTTCAGGACCTGTCACATATAAGGTCATGTTCCTGTTCCACGTTTGGGACTGGACCCCTGCCCTCAACCACCCCGATATATTGTTAAGTTGGCCACACTCCTTGGTCTTTGGATGTTGCCCCTCAGACCATGCAGTTTCTGTGTTTGTTATTTTCACTATGAAAGTTCTTTACTTTTTGAGCAACTCCAGCATTCCTGCCCCTCTATTTTTGCTACGCTCGCCCAGCCAGACTGGACTCGGGGTTGCAGTAAGGCAGACTGTGATAGAGGGGTTACTGCAGGGGAATAAGGGCTGGAGCTGGGGGG
Organism: Illadopsis cleaveri; assembly: GCA_013399915.1. Classification (NCBI taxonomy): domain Eukaryota; kingdom Metazoa; phylum Chordata; class Aves; order Passeriformes; family Timaliidae; genus Illadopsis; species Illadopsis cleaveri. Next base: position 2,393,355 of record VXBB01016993.1, on the reverse strand, counting down.
ATTTCCCTCCTGCACCCAACAGCTTGGATAGTTTTGTAACAGGGAACTGTGGTTTAGATGCTGAGGCTGGATTTTCAGCGCCTCTTTCCTCAGACTGACAGTGAGTAATGGCTGGTCCTGACAGAGAAAACCCAATGCCAGGTCCTTCCTAGGTCAAAAACCCCTCAGCAGGGTCCATCCAGGGTCACGACTATCAAACATCATCCAGAAGCCTCAATTCACAGTGCTGAATATTATATAAAGATGGGAAAGTAGCAGGTCCTGCTTTGAAGTATCTAAAATGGACAGACGCAAGCAAGCAAGGAACATGCCAGTAAAAAATATCCACAATCACAGCACAAAAAAATAAAGGTTTACTAAAAATACATGAATGACAAAGCAAGGCATCATCCCCACAGTGGAGGATCGAAGAGTGGATATCCCCAAAAGCTGGAATAACTGCACTGGGGTGATGTCAAATAAAGCAAAGTATATAATCAATAGCTTCATACTCTGCCTCTGAAGCAGAGACAGTGGCTGCTCCCCTGTGCTTACTCGTCTTACATCTCATAATCCCCCCCAGAGCCCTGCAGAGGCTGCACTGGTCCCTACAAAAATCAATAGGATTTAGCTGTGAGACTGCTGGTGGGCTCAGCAGGGTCTCCCCTGCAGTTACCAGTAACACAGCACTTGCACTGGGGCAATCTGTCCTCTGTGTTGCACAGAAATTAAAGTCTACTACCTACTGCTTCTTGAAGAATTATGCAATCTTCCCATCAGCTGCAACATTTATTCCACATAAAAGAATCGTTTTTCTAAGTGAACAATTTCCTCCTCAAAACATCATTATTTGGCAAAAACCTCAATTCTGAATGGGAAGAGCTCATGCTAACTGTAATTATCACAACATACAAACATGCCAAGATGTTCCTCAAAACAACCCTCAAACATCTCAGTGGTTAAATCTCTACAGTAGAATGCAAATACAGGAGGAAAGGGCAAACTGCAGGGAAAACTATACAACTTCCACTCAGAAAGTAGCAAAATCTTTTAAAGGAAATTCTTCTTCCTTACAGAAACAGGACCCAAAGTTATTCTACAACCAGTGTGTCCTGAATTTCAGTCCGAGATCTAGAAACCATCACTTTATTCAGCAGAGCCAAAACGTAAGTAGAAGTAATTCTTGCAAAATGCTACAATGGACAATAACCACCAAATAACCTCTCCCCTTCCTGGCTACTGTGGACATTGATAAGTTTTAGGTACTCTGCTCATGGAACTTGAACCTGATAGCAAAAACTACCCTATATGAATATTCCATTTTTGAGACTGGGGGACGTTGAAATCATTAAACAGCTTCCATTTTTATGTTTTCCAAATATGAAGAAAACTTGTTGAATACACAGAGGTTTTCTCAATTCTTCTCACAGATGGAACATAACAGTAAAGAAAAAAAAATTGTGCTATTCATACTGAGACTTTTCATAAACATACTGAAAATTTATCTTGGAATATTAAGAACCCAAATAACCTTTCCAAATCAGCTCACTAAAGGAAGATGACTTCAGGTTATTTGCCAGAGGACAAGCCTTTAAAAAATATTTAGAATTATTTCAGAGAGAACCTATTCAACTTTCATATCTTTTCACTCCATGTATGACACCTAATTCACACACTGAATTTCAAAGGTCACACAAGTCCAGTAATGCCCAAAAGAACTCTGTTAGATTAGATCAACTACTGCAATTACAGGCTCTTCTCCATCAAAGATTATTAGCAATTGAGTTACTGTAATTTATCAAAAAATAAAATACTGATGCTACAGATACTACAACTAGAACTGAAACATGAATTCCAGGCATTAAAAAAAGTTAAAACTCTTTCTTCCCTATTCCTTGCAGTTATCATCATCCTAGAAGTGGATTATGAAAAAGATGCCAGGAATGTGAAGAATTACCACGCATGACTGCCTGGTCCTCATAGAAATATGTGAGCCACATCTAAAAGTAAATGACTGTGCCACCGAGCCCTACACCTCATTGAAATAATACTGTTCTTACTGAAAGAGACCTTAAAAACAAACCTGGAATCCAGAGTTCTTTGGGTAAGCAGCAGATGTAATCCCATGAAATGCCTCTTTGTACCTACTTCTGTGTTAACACTTCTGTTTGCTAATACTGCTCACACTTACCAGGAAGCAACTTCTCCACAGATTTTACGGCTAAATTGTGGTATTGTTTGGTTCAGAGTTACACCTTGGACAAATTTTAAACATTAGACAAAGCAGTTCTCCCTTTTGTAATGCAGTTTCTTATTTTAGTCATCTCTTCCTCTAGAGAAGAATGAGGATGCCTCAAGTACACCAGAAAGCAACAAAAGAAAACTCACAGCAGTGATGTGAAAAGTGGAAGAAAATATTTTGCAGAGAATCTTCCACTGCACTAACAAAGAACATGTCAAGAATAGTCATGCCACTAATAATTAATTTAAAAAATTCAGAAGTGTTATCCATCAATAAAATTTGAGGCAGCTGAAAACTTTACTGTTAGACCCTACAGAAATTGCAGTCAGTGTTGACTGAACATCACTAAATGCATCTCCACAGTGCTTTTGCCATGAAGGCAGAATTGGCACCTTCCTTATTCAAGAAATCAAAGTATAAACAGACATGGCTTATCCTGGGTCACTTAAAAAGCCTTCCTCAGAAACAGGGCTTATACAGCATTTGTGAATTCCACAGCAGTGACTGAAGGCTGATGTGAATGTAACCCATGCACATCCCAAGGGTTTGGGGCTTGAGACAAGGGGACAACACTCCTTTGCACCTAAAAACAGAAGAAGTCACAGATTTCTGCTTTCCTATTTTGACAATGAGAGGACATACATTCAATGGAATGTTGGAAACGTGAGAAAAAATTGCTTTTATTCACCAAATATATTCTTCAGCTATGACTTTTCTTTGCTATTCTGTTTCTTAGAGATGCAGTCAACCCAAAAATATCAAACACTTAACGAGGTAGCTACAACTGATCAGAGAAAACCTTTTCCTGAGTAGTATCCAGTGTATCAAGACTAAGAAAAACCGACAGATAAGATTAAGAAGAAATTTAGGATAACTCTCTCATATAATTATCATATTTGTTGAAGTTAATCCTGAAATTCCTAGTGATAGGTATTTTCAGGGCAAAGAGGGGTTCTTGATTGAATTTAGGACAGCAGATTCTACAAGTCAAAAATATTTGGCTTTTTGAATGGCAGATTTTGCTGGAAAAGTCAGCATTGGCCCTTCTGGGCTTTTTTTTTGTACTTATTATTGTAATTTCTGAAAGTAGGATTTAATGATTTAACCCCAGGAATCAGCTTTGCACCTGATTTGTCTCAGGGAGCTGTGTTATATTATTCCCCATTGCCCTTTGGGACCAGTTTTACTGTGAAGAAAATCGAACGAGACAGAACTTGAGAAGACAACCAGGAGCAGAAGACATTTCTCAGAGCACCAGTAAGCAAAGGGCTATTACAAGAAAGAAAGAAAAAAGTGTATTTACAAATGCTGAATGCCTATCTGAAAGACAGCTGATTTCACTGAACCACTCCTGGAATTAAAATCTGCAAATGCTTAAGGCTATTCATGGGAGCGTTAAAGAGAAACACCCCTTTGTCCAAATAAACCAGTGCAAGAAAGGCATTAATTTGACTTACTAAGATGACAGACTTGCACATTGTATAACTTAAACATACGTGATGGGGAATATATGGAAGAGTGTACACAGAGTGTGTGAGTGTATGGGAACGATGAGGACAAAGCAAGTGGACATTTTAGCTGTGGTAGAAGCATGGGAGGAGGCAGGATGGGGCAGAGTGAGGGGCAGAACAGCACAGAACCACCACAGGATCCTGCCTGTCCACAATGAAGGCTGAAAGCTCAGTTTCAGACACTGATTTTTAGGAATTAACTCAAGTGACAAGAAGAAAACCAACCCCAAAACCTTCAAGGAGTCCTGCAGTGCCTTTCTGTGGGAAAAGAGCCAGCCAGTCCTGATACATCTGCCCAGCTGGGCTGAATATTCAGTGACTGGACCCATCAACATGTATAGCTTAAAAGCAACAGGGACTGAAGATATTTTATCTCCCTTCTTTCTTTCCTCTGCCATCGCCTTGCACTTTGCCAAAGCTCTAACCATGCTGTAAACTCTCTTGCACCTACCGGGGTGAGTGTGGCCAAGTGCTCAATGGGAAGCCCATCCTTTGGACTGCTATCATATTACAAACACAAAATCAGAAAATTCAATCAAATAAATTTTGATTACTGTAGTTTAATTAGTTATAACTAGTAATAATTAGTAAATGTGCTAATTAGATTTTTGAGGGGTTAAGTGCCAATCTTTGCTAGATGGCTGTCATCACCATAATGCTTTTGTACTTTGGAATTTAATGAATTTCGTGTATTCTCATAATCTCTTGTTGTGCAAATACTATACACCATGATACACACATGACAGTGTTAGATAGAACACAGATTATCCAAGGTATTCAGATGCCTGATTCCTACTGATTTACATGTGAGCTTCAGTCCCTAGCAGAAATTTCAGATGTCTCTTGCAGACTCATGGAAACACTTCCCCTACATTTGACAGCAGTGAGGCAGAAATGGAGGAAAAGACATGGTGATACCAGGCTTCTCACAGCAAAGCTATAAAAATATCACTTGGGCATGAAAGCCCCAAAGCGCTGTGGCAGGGGAAACAGGAAAAGGAACTTATGCTGTTGTTTTGGAGTTTTGGGTTTTCCTTCACGTGTTTTTTAAATTCCCATCCAGATATTGGTGAGGAAGGCCCTATGTTTTCCTCAAGCTCTGTAAGTATCTAGCTAGGAAAGAGAGGTCACCCAAGAACAGAGAGGAAAGGTGGTGACTCCGCAGGCCTACAGTTTTCTACAGCTTATCTTCAGTCAGAGTCTGTTTACAGCAGTTTTTCCAGTCTAAAAATTCTTAAGTGTCTCTCTTTTACACTACAGACCAGTGTGCTGGCAGACAGTTTAAAGTGAATGAAAGGTTTTAATTGGTATTTGTAAAAATAAGAAGGTGTCTGAAGCAACTGTGAGTATTAGAATTCCACCTTGAAGTCTAATCCAAGAGCAGGAGTGCCAGTGTTGCATAATGAAAAAAATAAACATGACCAGAGACCTACTGTTACTTTAATGTGGACAAGTTGGACCAGCCGTGTAACAGTCAAGGCTTCTACAGTAATAAATGTTGACAGCAAAAATAAAAAATGCATTACTGAGGCATCATCAAATGAGCCCTGTCATTACATGGAAGCTCCACCCTGTATAAGCTTGTCAAAAAGTGTTACTGTAATCCTTTGAGAAGCCTCCTCCTCAGGCAATGAAGAAAAAATGTTGAGGATCGGCCCAGAACAGGTGTGTTGTGCTGTAATGCCAGGATTTAATCCCAGATCTCTTCACATTAATCTCACAAAGGAACTAACTCGGATCTATTCAGGCCCATCACGCCACACTGAGATGATTATTTAACTATCCAGTTAAAGCAAGCAAGCTCACAGGGTGTTTAAAAATGGACATTCCAGGGCGTAGAATATTTTACAACTATTATTTGTTTTCCTAAGCCCAGCACCAGGCATTGACACTTAAGAGGAACTGATACTCAAGAGGAACTGATACTACACACTCTTTTCAAAGTCAGCACCCGAAAAATCTCAGTGCACACCTTGATTAACAGTGGCAGAGGCTTGTTATTATCCCTGCTCTGAGATTCCCGCACTTGCTTACAGGAGAAACTCCTTAATGACATTTATTCCCACTCTGCAAAATCCCCAGTCCCACTGCTTGAGCTGTAACTGAGGTGTCAACCCCTGCAGTGGTGACCAGGGGAGCAACCATGGTTAGAAAAAGAAAATATGTCCATCAGGTGCATGAAATCATTAGTGCAGCTGCAGAACAACTCTGCATACACAGCGTGAGGTTGGACTTCAGTCCCCAGACTTGACGGCACTGGGAAAGGTGGGACTGTGTCCTGGCCAAGTGGCTTCACTGGTGACGGTCACTGAACACACAACTGAATTATCCATCGGCCACTTGATATCAGAAGAGCCATGTGAGCACATCAGTGTGCTGCTGATCCAATTTTGTTATTTGTGGCTTGTTCTTGCAGCAATTTTTTGAGCAAAATTATAAAAACAGACAGCAGAACACCTAGATCATGTATGTACAATGGCACATCAGCATGATCCAGAAGAGGCAGGAGGTTTTCAAAATGTCATCTTGTCAACACAGCAACAGCTCATGATTGACCCAGAACCTTGGAGAGGCAGGGAAAAGAACGGCACAGCAGATTGATCTCCCTTTAAGAAAACTTGGGAGAGAAAATAGGTGCAGAAGTTACAGAGCAGGACAGGCATGTTGGGTTACTATAAGTACACATGTGCATGCCAATGTTTTTAAGGTATTTCTTTGGAGATTATGTAGAAAAAGCTTAATGGAGTTCAACACACAAATCTAAAAATTAAATCCGACTACTAGTTAAGTGATGGTATTTTAGCACTTGACACTAAAAAAATATGCAAGAGATTTGCCCCATTAAAATGTTATGAGGCTAAACTGGTAAATTTTACCAATATATGGATACAAAAGCACAGGATTTAACTAAACATACTATTATTACCACCAGCTAATGAGGTGGCTTATGTCACCCAGCTGAGGTAAATTGGTAACGTTGTTCTGAGCATCCCACCACACCCCCAGCTCAGTGACAGGGAGCTGCTTGTAGCTACAGCCAACATCAGCTGAACACCTGGACCAGCAGCTGGAGTGGTACCAGTCCTCCTGTACCCAAATAACCATCAGAGGGCACTGCAAAACATGCTGTGCCAAACAGGATTATGCAATGGCTGTGCTGGAAGCTTTCATGTGCATGAGAATTTCAGTTGCACAAACTCACTCATTACTGACTTCATGCTGTCATTTACAAATGTTTCCAGTTCTGGTTCTCTCTCTCACACACTTCTGTTTACAGCAATGCTACATTTGATGACTTCTCTTTTTAAAGCACAAAAGAATTTTCTGCTTATCTTCTTGTGGTTTTATGATGACTTACTGTTGCTATTAAGAAAACAGTAACAGAAACCGGACTCTGTATCCTGTTTGCTATTGTAATATTTGGGAAAAGGTTGCACCAACTGCAGTAAGATCTTAAAAAAGAAAAGGTGTTGATGTTTGAACACTTGAAGTTGTCAAGTACAAGGCTTACAAGAAAGCTACATGTTATGTAGCTAACCACAAAAAGGCAGTATTTTGTTTTCAGGCTGAAGCCCTCTATTGAGTACAGACTGCTTGTCAAATACTCCCTTCTCTGGAATAGTAATTTCATAAAGCAAGGTTATTTTTTGTTTTGAAAACTTCCTGCTTCAAAGGCAGAAGTGTCTGAGATCACCTTTTCAGTGTGCTTGTAACAAGTGGAGGCAAGGAGAAAGTAAATATCCTATTTGTGTATAGATCTCATAGCGTCTGGAAAGCTGCCCCCAAAGTTTATGAAATTTTCCATCAGTTTTCTGAATGTCAAAGTATGTTAGAAAAAGCTCCTGTTGGGGAAGAAATGTCACCAGTGCTTTCAATGACAGAAAAACAAGAGACTAGACTAGTGACAAAAAACAAAAGAAGACTAGGACAAAGGTAGATTTTGGAGACATGTATAAAAATCAACTTTCCATTCTCCCTAGACAGGTAGAGGACCTGAGGAAAGAAGCCAGGAGACAACAATCCCACATGGGGACTGGGCTGTCACTGTCACTGCTCTTGGCCACCCAGTGAAGGACAAAGAGCAGCCCAGGACAGGAGCCAGTTCCTGGTTCTGTGTCCAGTCTGGTGTCCTGCTCCTCACTCTGTTCCAATCCTGTCACTTCTAATTTCTTCTCCAAACACTTGTTTGCTCTTATCTCTCTGACTTTAGATGCTTTTGCTCCTCTCAGGCTTCTTCCTTTTTAACAGCTTTTACAGTTTTTAATTCTGAACCTCTTCTGGAGCTCATCTGTGATGCAAATTTCACCTTACTAAAGCATTAAAAGACTCTCATACTCAACACACTCCTGTTAAAATGCAATTAAAAATTCAGTTATATTGTACCTAGGATTTTTGTTGTAATCCTCATATTTAAATTTATGTTGAGTATTAACAAAATTAAAGTCAACTTCTTCACCAATGAATTACAGGTAGCATAAATAAGGAAGAAAAAGTGAATGACAGATATTGTGCAGATAATGTGCCTTCATATTACAGTCAGTAAATCTTGTACTAATGAGATACAAGATTTAAATGTGAAGAATGTGTTTAGTGAATTATTGTCAATCAATGTCTATACAACAGAGTGAGAATAATCTTGAATGGCAACACACCTATTATTATAAATTCCTAAGTACTTCATTACTTCCAAATGTCACTCTCAATTTATAGAGTAACAGATAAAGATCTTTCAGCTGTGTAACTCACTGTGGCTCCTTCTGTGTAAATGAAACACTGGTCTTGTCATAATTTATGCACTCTGCATCATTCTGAATGCTAGTTCAGTACAGGTGTACTGGTTAAAGTTGGTTTCAGCCCCCTTTTAAAGAGACACATTTAAGATACATTAATCTATTTTTGGTTTTTACCTATGACTTGGAGTTGGTCAGTGGCAAAAAATCTAATAATTTTCATTGTATGAGCATATTAAGCCCTATAATATAACTATAATGTAAACAGTCATTAATGGTGACTAATGTTCAGAAAAAGGAAAGAAACTGAAAATGACAAGACCAAAAAGGAGGAGTTGTTCTGAGAGACCCAAATACACAAAGGAGACTTTATCTTTTTAATTTCTGACAATGGAAGAGACACTAAAACACATGATACCCAACTCCACTGGCTAAAGAAACACCTGGCACATTTACATTCCCAGTGATTAGTGGAAGCCAGGAGGTATCTGCAGCAACTTTCAGTGCTCACCTCATCCTTTATGTCTTCCTGCTGCTGGGCACTGAAGATCTCCATCGCAGCCATCAGCCTCATCATTAGCTCATCCACTGTTGTGTTACCTAGCAACAAAGGAAGATAGCTGAACTTCATTTCATTAAAGTTATTAAACAAAAAAGAAGTCGTTTTAGAATTAATCCATAAGAAATAGCCAGGCTAAAAAAAAAAAAAAAAAAAAAAAAAAAAAAAAAAACAAAAAAAAAAAAAAAAAAAATC